>JABXJD010000155.1:1210000-1227500 GCA_013375575.1 Percina caprodes
TGCTCTGATTTGATCCTTCTATGGCACTATGTGTTCACGTTCAACAGGAGCTCACAGCAGTACTACAGCTGGGCTATATGGAGAAAATCTAAGAGCACCATATTTTTGACCAAATACCTCTATCGATACCACAATGATATTGTACTGTTGACTATTGGTGCTTTCACAAAATATTTACACAGTGAGATTTTTGATAAATAAATCATCAGTAATGTAGATATAATGACTAAGTGGGTAAAGGGAAATAACAGTTACAACAGTCTGGTAAGTTCAGAAAATGACATCACTTTACTGGAATGCAGCCTTTAACACCAGGAAAAGACAACACTTATGTCATATTACGATATTGCAATATCCAAAATATAAGATAGTATCTAGTATCATATCACAATATCGATTATAATATTGATATATTGCCCAGCTCTACACTATACTAGTTTTAAAATCCTTCTTTTTTAGTCATATAAGAAATGGTCTATTGGTGAAGTGGCATTAATCACTTTGAGGTGACATTTAATCCCCACCAGGGATAAAGATAATTCAGCAGAGACAGGGATATGTAGACAAGAAAGGGAGAAATCCCAAAGCTCTAGGACAAGCGAGGAAGTGCTGAGTGGAGATTGTTTCGTTAACTACTGTTTCCGAGGTTAGAATGTGGGGAAAATCAGCCTCATGTTAAGCCTGGCCTAATGGCATCGCAAAGCCCACCCTGTTCTTGATTTTATTTGGTCACACTGTTTGTTTGCCTCCCCCCCGGTGGTCTGGAACATTTGTAAGGGGTACTCAGTTAATTATTCTCTTGAAAATCAGTTGATTTTCTCACAAGGAGTACTAGTCAGCCTGTAAAACCAGTTGTATAATGTCTTCCGTGGCTCTGGAGGAGCTTTGTCAAGTCTGAGAAAATAACCACAATGATGGCATGCTGATGTCATCAGTGTTATCTAAGATGGAGCTGCAGACTTCATATTTTTAACTGAAATTCTGCATTACGAAGTGTGGAAGATGCAGGCATTAAACGGGCAGAAAGGGCAGAGTTGCGTTATGGGAAGTCAGGGCTGCTCAATTATGGAAAAAATCATAATCACCATAATTTAACCCAACTACTCATTACATTTTGGATGTTGTGTGTATTGAACTTAAAAAACAGTGAAACAGTTCAACAAATCACCAGTAAAAACACCTTGAACTGTGTGAAATTTCGCTAAATACTTTCCGTTGAATTTTCATTCAGAACACGAAATACGAATTTACTCATACAAGAAAAATATAAAATACATTTTTAAAACGTGCAAAAATAATAATTTTCTCGATGGCATTGTTTTTGTGATCATTAGGAGCCAAAAATGTGTTTAATTGCACTGCCCTATGGGAAGTTTAGGAATGTTTAGGGCTGTGTGAATATCTCAGCCTCTGTTGCTTGGCTCTCTTAAATTCTCCAATTAAACCTAACTGGACTACCTCTGTAATACACTAGAATCTGCTAGAGGTTGTACTTTTGGGGCAAAATGACATGCATGACATTAAACAGAACATATTTTTTTCATTGTTATAAGGTAAGAAAACGTTTTTATTGTCCCCATGTGGGCGATGAAACTCCCAGCCAGTGCTTGGATTGGGGCATACACGGCATGACCTCATCCTACAGCACACACATGCTCCTCTGTGTTTGCTAGCATTTTGTCTGGAGATAAGGAACAAGCTGCATTTGTGTTCAGTGGGTTTCCTGTCACTCGTCAGGCTCCCCCAGACCCTGAATGTAAGCTGTTGCTCGCACCTCGAACACTGTCTCAACATTTCCCATTGAAGCATCGATGCTTGTAGCGTGGAGCATGAAAAGTGGCGCTCCGAATTCATTCGAAACAAAAGCATCACCGCTCTGCAGAGCTGCTGGATTTTCTTCCCTGTCGACAAGATGAGACACCGCCGCCTACACACACACACACACACACACACACACACACACATTGCCATGCATATACAGAGTGCAACTCTTTTCCTCTCTGGTCACTTTAGGAAAACACGCTTAATTTTTGTTTGCCTTCTCCTCCGATGAGGCAGTACACACACACACACACACACACACACACACACACACACACACACACACACACACCAGCAAATCACCATCCTCTCACCAGGGTGTAATTCTATGCCCTCAGTTTTTTTAAGAGGATGAAAGCGCTTTGACTTAAGACATTTTACAAAACATGAAAGAGGCCTTTTATATATGACTGTTTTTTTTCTGAGGACCAGAACTGAGGCCACGAGAAGTGACCTGAAATTCTCCCAGGCTTTGGAAGATTTTGTTACAGGGCGAATGGAGCTACAGTAAATTACAGCAGTGTTGGTTCATAAGGAATGGGATTTTGTCCCAATTCTCCCCTGACTTGTTGTAGTGTATGTCAGATTCAGTGTAAGTAGTTCACAATCCTGTAAGACACAGACCGAGCTTCCGATCTTCCGATCACCCCCAACATCTGATCGGTGCTTATGCGGAGCTCATAGCACTGATTAACAATCACAAAGGGTGGAGAGAACATGGAGCGCTAACAGCTACAGTGCTAACAGATAATAAAGCTAGGTTTGTGGTAGCCGCCGTGTTCACCACAAAATGACGTCCCAGCTGTCAATTCCAACGTGAATGCTCCGCAAGCTGTCATCAACTACACTAACTATTAACCTGTTTTACTTTGAAATAATAATGTGGTTTGCCTTTAAGCTTACTAGACAAATGAATGAATCAGCACATTCTCACAGTTTGATACCAAATAATGTTTTAACAGACCCAAATGTTCCTCACTGTTGCAAAGTTTCATTTGTTGCCAAAAGCATAATCCTTAAGGATAAGGACCAAATATGCATCACTTTGGGAATTCTTTGGCCAATTAGGGTTGATTTTCTACTCCGAGACACCCTATTGTCTGCATAGTAAGGTTTTCCTTTCACTTGAATACAGTGTGCATGTGCACCAAGTCCAAGCCAAACACACATGTTAACCCCTCCTTTAAATGATTCTGATTCCTAGCCTCTTTTCACCCCCAGCGCAGTGGTAGGATAAGATTGGCGGACAGTATCACCGAGATGACTAGCCACTCAGAGCAAGTTTCAGTCCGATTAATCTCTTTAGTTCTGCTCTGAGTCAGCTGATGTCTTTACAGACAGCCTGGTCCATAAAACAGGATGTATTCTGAGCCAAAGCTTCTATTGGTCCTGGTGAAAGTAGACAAACATTTGATCTTTGAGAAGAAAAGGTCTTAGGGCGACGGGGTTGGGGTTTTGTGGTTATAAATTATGAGATTGCAATTTTATCTTTAATTTTATTAAAGGAAAATGGTCAATAAATTATGATGAAGATCTGTGCTGTAATTTATGTTCTGCACACTTTCCCAACCTGATTCATCCACCTATTCCTGATATAGTCATTCTTTTTAACATTCAGGGGGCTTTTGGGTGATTATTTTCCTTGAGCTTTACATCTCTACCAAGCAACACACCACCAAACCTAACTCCATTCTCTTCTTTTTGTTGTTTTCCCTTTTCTATTTCTCTCTCTCTCTCTCTCTCTCTCTCTGTGTTTTATTGGTTGTAGTTCCTCGCAGCTAGTGGAGGAGGGTTAATGAATTACTGTTTCTTCACCGTGATGGGAGCCATTAATGGCTACAGCAACAGTAAAGGTTATCATAAACACATTTTCCTCCTTTTAGTGTTTGAATGTGTGAAAAGATGAGGGAGAAATGACTCACGTCCAACATTATCATTTACTTAAATTATCACTGTGGATGTAGCATAATAGGCTGCTTGGGAGACATATGCCAACCAGTTATTGAGAAGGCATCAGGGAGTCATTCATGAAGTCAACACAGTGGAATATGTCTATGCCAACATTCCTTACTGTTTGGGCTACTAACTGAAAGTGAGGATAGTTAGAGTGAGGTATTAGAGAACAGCTAGGTCCAAAGCTATATATATATATATATATATATATATATATATATATATATATACAGGTAAAAGCCAGTAAATTAGAATATTTTGAAAAACTTGATTTATTTCAGTAATTGCATTCAAAAGATGTAACTTGTACATTATATTTATTCATTGCACACAGACTGATGCATTCAAATGTTTATTTCATTTAATTTTGATGATTTGAAGTGGCAACAAATGAAAATCCAAAATTCCGTGTGTCACAAAATTAGAATATTGTGTAAGGGTTAAATTTTGAAGACACCTGGTGCCACAAAGTAATCAGCTGATTAACTCAAAACACCTGCAAAGGGCTTTAAATGGTCTCTCAGTCCAGTTCTGAAGCCTACACAAACATGGGGAAGACTTCAGATTTGACAGCTGTCCAAAAGGCGACCATCGACACATTGCACAAGGAGGAAAGACACAAAGGTTATTGCTGAAGAGGCTGGCTGTTCTCAGAGCTCTGTGTCCAAACACATTAATAGAGAGGCAAAGGGAAGGAAAAACTGTGGTCAGAAAAAGTGTACAAGCGATAGGGATCACGCGCCTAGTCAAGATTGTGAAAAAAAAGATTCACAAGGAGTGGACAGCTGCTGGAGTCAGTGCTTCAAGATCCACCACCAAGAGACGCTTGAAAGACATGGGTTTCAACTGCCGCATACCTCGTGTCAAGCCACTGTTGACCAAGAAACAGCGCGAAAAGCGTCTCACCTGGGCTAAGGAAAAAAGAGCTGGACTGCTGCTGAGTGGTCCAAAGTCATGTTTTCTGACGAAAGCAAATTTTGCATTTCCTTTGGAAATCGAGGTCCCAGAGTCTGGAGGAAGACAGGAGAGGCACAGGATCCACGTTGCCTGAAGTCTAGTGTAAAGTTTCCACCATCAGTGATGGTTTGGGGTGCCATGTCATCTGCTGGTGTCGGTCCACTCTGTTTCCTGAGATCCAGGGTCAACGCAGCCGTCTACCAGCAAGTTTTAGAGCACTTCATGCTTCCTGCTGCTGACCTGCTCTATGGAGATGGAGATTTAAGGTTCCAACCGGAACTTGGCGCATGCACACAGCGCAAAATCTACCCGTGCCTGGTTTACGGACCATGGTATTTCTGTTCTAAATTGGCCAGCCAACTCCCCTGACCTTAGCCCCATAGAAAATCTGTGGGGTATTGTGAAAAGGAAGATGCAGAATGCCAGACCCAAAAACGCAGAAGAGTTGAAGGCCACTATCAGAGCAACCTGGGCTCTCATAACACCTGAGCAGTGCCAGAAACTCATCGACTCCATGCCACGCCGCATTAATGCAGTAATTGAGGCAAAAGGAGCTCCAACCAAGTATTGAGTATTGTACATGCTCATATTTTTCATTTTCATACTTTTCAGTTGGCCAACATTTCTAAAAACTCCCTTTTTTGTATTAGCCTTAAGTAATATTCTAATTTTGTGACACACGGAATTTTGGATTTTCATTTGTTGCCACTTCAAATCATCAAAATTAAATGAAATAAACATTTGAATGCATCAGTCTGTGTGCAATGAATAAATATAATGTACAAGTTACACCTTTTGAATGCAATTACTGAAATAAATCAAGTGTTTCAAAATATTCTAATTTACTGGCTTTTACCTGTGTGTGTGTGTGTGTGTGTGTATATATATATATATATATATATATATATATATATATATATATATACCTCTGTTGGAATCCTCTACACTGAAATTCAGACACACTTTTACAGTTTTTTTCAATCAGCTACTAACTAGAATACTTCATTACTAAAATAGTCAATAGGTGTGCACAACACAAGAAATCTACAATCAGTTTTAATTTCACAGTAACAATTCATATTCTAGATTAAAAATAGATAAATGGAACTCTGCCATATTAAAAAAAAAAGCAGGACATTCTCCTTCTCCCATTTCCAGCTGATTTATTGGAAGAATAAAAACCCATCTGTGTGTCTGCAGAAGAGTGTGTTAGAGCAAGGCTGGATACACATATAGAAGGAGAGAGGGAGGGGTTGGAGCTAAAGCAAATACCCCAGCTAAGAAAATGAAGACAGCCTCAGAGTCAGCAGTATGGCGAAACTTTGTGATTCCTGTTTACTGTAATAAGAAATAATGTTTCTCTCACTGACTAACAAATATAGTTTACAGGCAACGCAACAAACACAGCGCTATACTGTCACTGTCCACTTCATTAGGTACACCAACAGTCCAATGCAATTAACTGCTGTGCCATACAATCTGCTTCCATGATGCCTCTTATCATGCTTTGGGGTTGTGTTGCAGCCAGTGGCACAGGGAACATTTCACGAGGAGAAGGAAAAATGGATTCAATACAATTTTAGCAAATTTTGGATGCTAACTTGATGCCGGTTCAATTTGAATTGCAATTTGAATTAATTTGGATTCTAGAAGTATTGCCACTCTATAGTATTGAGTACTGCAATTTTCTTTTCCTTCTTTACCAAAAAACAAAAGTTGAATAAAACACTTCTAGAGACAATACATCATGATAACATGAACTTTCTGCGTTTAGTCTGTTTTGCTGGAAATGGATATAATGATGATGGAGTTGTTGTCAGCGGGACCGTATAGACAGAAGACATTTAGGTGAATTCTAGGCCAAAGAATCGATTTTCAAAATCTTCACACAAAAAGATAACAATACATTTTGATGTACATACGACCCACCCCTAATATTTCAGATTTCTGCAGGGTAAATCCAGACAGCTAGCTAGACTATCTGTCCAATCTGAGGACTATGGTTACCTGGTCCTCAGATCTCTGCAGGGTAAATCCAGACAGCTAGCTAGACTATCTGTCCAATCTGAGGACTATGGTTACCTGGTCCTCAGATCTCTGCAGGGTAAATCCAGACAGCTAGACTATCTGTCCACCACCCAAGATGATTTTGATTGGTTTAAAGAAATGCCAATAAACCAGAGCACGTTTTTCTCCCATCCCAGAATGCTGTGTGGACTAACCAGACCCTCCTCTGCAGCGCTGTGGTGGAGTAAGGTCTGCGTGAAGATAAGCATGAGGTAACTGAGTGAGTGCTTGCCATCAAAGCAAATCATGCACAAAGCCTGTATGGCCTAATTCATTTCCAAATGCTCAATTTTGAATTAAATCTCACTTCTTATGTGAGGCATCAATAGAACAAGCAAGCAGGGAGTATATAAGATTTTATGCCTGAACATGAGCTGTGGCTAACATCTAGGAAGTAATTAGTGTCTACGTTCCTTTCATATGATCTTGTTTGGTGAATTTCTAGCTTAATGTTTGTTGATTTGTCCCTGAAGGACCCATTTGAATATAATGAGCCATAGGCAAAAATGAATGTGGTAGACAATTCAATCTTTTATTGGTCTTTATTTGTATCAATACAAGCACTGTTGTGTCTGCTTGCATTGCTTTTGTTGTTTCCATGGAAATTCTTCTTGCAGCACAAAATGCACACTCACACACACATGGACCAAGTCTCTGCAGGGATGGAATGTTGCTAGGCAACATGTTGAAGACAATGGCAATGTGTAATTGGTTTAGTCCTGATTCAAAGGTTAGAGAGTGCTGGAGTTACACCAGGGTCAACCTTCTTCCAATCAGCCCTTCTGTTGCCGGCTCTTGTAACCTTTGCTCTCACTGAACTTGTGCATTGTGAATATAGCTGAACCAAGTGAAGATGGACAAAGGCCTGCACGAGCCAACACTCAGTCCTTTTAGCTTAAGCAATAAAGGAATCAAAAGAGCTTTTATCGCAAGGGGATTTAAGCAGTGCACCTCTTTTTGGACCAAAGGTTCTTTCCCAGAGACCTTGAGCCTACCCTTCATTAAAAGAACTGATGTGATTCTGCCTGTAAGTGTTTGCTAATGAAGGTTTGAAATCCTGCTATGCTGCAAGAAACAGCCTCCCAAGATGTAGGCCTATGGCTTAAAAATACCTGCTAGTTGATGATTGTCCACCAATAACAGTGACATGCTAGGTCTTCCATATTAAGATTTGGCAGGTATTCCTAGAACCTTGGATGACTCAATAAGTGCTTCGTAGTTAATTAATTGTGAATAAATTCATCTGTTAAGGTGTATTACACTGTGTGGTCATTTGCCCAATGTAGGTTGGGGTTTGATCATCATCAAGGATCAGCATCTTTGAAACTAACTATGTTGTACGAAAGGTCATCATACCACAATGACAAAAAGCATTCCAATAGCCCCACACTCCCTTCTGTCGCCATTACAGTGCCTCCCTGGACTGTCACCAAGAACCCTGTGTGTGATGTCTTGAAAAGTAAAGAATCATAGAAACTGGGATAATGGCACAGATCCGTCAGTCCTTCCTCAAAGGCATTTAATGGTGTTGCACTCAGTCGGGCCTCAACACACCTGGAAACTTTCCGCATAACATGGAAACGCTTGTTGGATTGTTAGTTTCAGAAACCCCCCCAGCTACAGAGTTTTCCCAACTCTAAGTTTGGAAAGGAGTGGAGAAGGGGGTATCAGACACTGTTGGATAAGCCAACAAGTGCTGAGGCCCTGTAGACCCTCTTCACTCAACCAGTGACATGAGCTGTGCTTGGCTCCAGATGGGGAGTACAGTGCAGAGGAAAAGCATGCCATAGGTGCCAGCGAATGCAAGCCTGGCAAATACCTTTTTTTTTATTTGTGTATTTCAGTTTTACACAAAAGAATGCACTGGTAATGTTCCTCCTCTACTGAAGAGGAATACGTATGATCCAGGCTGCAAAGTAAGTAAGTAGTTGGTTATGCTGCCAGTCGGGTTCCATCCTCTGCTGTCCTCTCCTCTTTGGTCCTGTATTTTACTGCAGCCAACTGGAGCTAAGGCTGCAGCATCCTGCTGCCTTGTCTTTTAAACCCATTGTGCATAGATTTCCACCCATCTCTATGAATCAGCCAAAGGGTGGTATGTGATCACAGTCTTATCAGTCCGCTGTTAGAGGGTATGAGACGTTGAGTGGAGGGACAAGGACCTTATTTAATCCCAATGAGATTATTGAGTAAAATTTCCTGTTTTACTAAGAGGGTTGTATCAGCAGTGAATGATGAAGAGATAAGGTCCCCCCAGCACATATTAATTAAATTAAATAAAAATTAATAAATTAATTACATTTTAATAAAAAGGTTAAACCAGACATTCCAATAAATATTTACATTTGATTTATCACAGCCTTCACAGTTAGCTAATCTCATTCTTTCAAATCGCAATTTTGATTTGAAAACGATTAATTGTTCAGCGCTTCAACTGTCATCACACTCCAGTCACATGTGAACAATGTCTACATTTCCCGCTTCCTGACAGTGATTCTGGGACTTTATCCTGACTGGCTTTCTGTCTGTGAGCCATATTTTTTATTCACCTGTTTGTAATAGATTTGTGTGGTGTTGCCTCTCTGTACACTCCCTGGTGAGTCACTGACATTTGTGCAGTGCCCTTGAGCGTAGAAACATAGCCGAGGTGCTTCAACAATAACAGTATGTTGGTGGGCTAGGTGTTAAAGACACCAAAGACATTGTAAGCAAACACACTGAGAGCTCTGTTAGAATTGTTTTTCACACCCAGACAAACAAAGGTTATTTGAAAGTTCTGGTTTAAACGACATACAGTAGACTTAAGTTAAGACTTGTTCTAGGAAAAAGGAAACCAAGTAAAAAAAAACAGAACTAATGTGTTTGTTACTAACTACTGCTTAAGACTGCACCATAAAGCTCCTACGTAGTTCTGTTTTCTGTAAGTATTGGAATATAGTGCAACGTTACATAGACGGTGTAGAGGGTGACATGAGTGTAAAAGCCCTTTGAAGCAAATATGTTATTGTGGCCCATTATAAAACTGATTTTTGACTCAACCTAAAGTGAAAGGCAAGGGATGTGCATATCCTTAAACATGCATCAATTGGGGTTTTCTTTGGCAACTTTGGTTTTATACCCAACACTGACACCGTATAAAGTTGACATGGCAAACATGTTAGCAAACAGTTGCCTATTTACACATCCACCATACATGAGGAAACATTAGCATTCATTTGGAATTTGGAAATGGTTTCTCTGGCCTGACAAATGCAAGTCCAATACTCGTTGTACTTTTAGCTTTGGTTTGGTCTCCACCCACTCTCACAGCTGCTAAGTGCTCCACTGACTTCACCAATAACTTGGTATGTCTGCTGTTTGGTGCTGAGCAGGTGGTGTACTGCACAGTAAAACCAAACCAATGAGCTGAGAGATGTGAAAAAGCTCCATGGTACTGTTGAGTCCAGTAATACAGTGAACCCTCGTTTTTCACGGGGGTTACGTTCCAAAAAGAAGCCGTGATAGGTGAAATCCGTGAAGTAGTAACCTTTTTTTTTTTTACCATTATTATACGATGAAATACTCCATTATTCACTGAAACCAAAGAACAAAACCTTTTTACAGGCCCAAGCATTTGTTTAACAAATAAAAGTACTGTATAAACGTTTTTTTACAAATAACTACTGTACTGTAAAATAATTTTAATCAAAATTGCAAAGATCAGCACTTCGCCCCCGCCCAGAGTCATTGGAACGGGAGAAAATGAAAAATGATTATGAAAACAAATACAAAGTAAAGTACAGTAGGAAAAACCGTGACTCAGGTGTATTTCCCTGCTCTTCTGACAGAGCCGCTGCATCCCGACTCCGCTCTGTAGCGTTTTTTTCTTCTAAAGCCCGCGGTGCAGGTGTGTTTTTTCGAGAGAAGAACATAGTTATCGGTAGTTGTTGTCGTTCTTTTTTCTTCTGGGCATAAAGATTCTTAAAAACCAACATGCCACCATTGATTATGTTTGCAGAATGCAGAACACAATGCACGATGCAAATCCGTGAAGCAGCGAAACCGTGAAAGGTGAACCGTGATATAGCGAGGGTTCACTGTAATTCTCAGTGAGTTTGTCCCCGTCACCCCTTTTCACACGTCACATAATCATCTGTCCCATTCTTAACATACCAATAGTGACTAGTGCAGCTTTAAACAAAATGTGTTTCACCTCCGGTTAGTCATTATAAATTAATTCTGTGCAGCCCAAAAATGTTTCAATTAGGATTTTTCTGATCATTTTATCCAAATAAAATCAATAGAAAGCAAAAATAACATGCAGGCTGGGGATACCTTATCAGGCTACAATTGTGCTGGGCAATATAGAGAAAACCAAATACCTTGATATTGACATTGCAGCGGTATTGTAAGGTCGACAATTGTTTTTTTCACAAAATATTCACACAATGACATTTTTGATAAATAATCCTTATTGATGTGAACATAATGACTAGGTGAAGGCAAATAATATAACTTCGAGAACAGTCTGGTAAGTTCAGAAAATGAAATCACTTGACTGTAAAAACTGGGAAAAGACAACACTTTATGATATCCAAAATCTAAGAGGACATCTAGTCTCATATAGCTGATATTGCAAGCTTTCTTTGTTTACAGCAACAATTTCATTGCAAGCTTTCTTTGTTTACAGCAAATGACAAAAAATACACAATAATGCAAAACTTGGACAATTCCTTCTCTCGAGCCACCGCCAACTAGAATGAGAAACTCATACTGAAGTAAAGGTTTTTGCAAATGTATATGGCCATCCTTAAATCCCTCACAACCCCCAAGCTTTAAAAATGTAGGCGTATGTTGCTTTACAGAGATGGCTCCTCTTTGTCATTCACCCTCGCTGAATTGATTAGTTATTGCAATCATTGATACACCCACAGGGGAAAATGATAAATGATGCCACTTTTAGCACAGAGGTCACAGAGCAACTGCTTACTCAAGAGACTGGTGGTGCACTAAGCTGAAATCAAGTGGAACTGTTGAAACCCAGCAGGTTTCCTTTTTAATAGTTGGTACGCTTTGTACGTCTTTAAGCTGATGAATTAGCTATTTTCATGCCAAACCTTTCAAAAAATGACAAGTAATCTTTATTAGGAATTGTTTTACTTAAGATGTCTTCATCTTTTAACTGTTTTAACTGTTGTCTGCAAAGCCCCCAAAGTCTTGAATTCTTAATATCTTGTGCACATAAGCTATGGATATTCTGCAAATAAGATAATGCCATGTGCACACAAGTCACAGATCTCTAGGGCTCCGTAGTTAAGAGGTATTTGAAAGATTTCAATTTTATTTATAGTATCAAATCATAACAAGTGTTATCTTGAGACACTTTACAGATAGAGCAGTTCTGGACCACACTCCAGAATTTACAAGGACCCAACAGTTCTAGTAGTTTCCTCCAGAGCAAGCAACAGTGCGACAAGATGCTAATTGATTTTTGTTTCAAGATGACAAATGTATTGAAATCATTACAGACTTTTGATTTTTACATTTACATTTTGTAAGTTTATGGATCATGGAAACTTACGGACTTATTTTGTCACTATCCTTGACCTTAGACAAAGATGGCAACTGCCAACAAGGACTTTAGTCATCAATACAAACATTTGAATTTGAGTTGAAACGGAATCTTAACTGAAGTTGCACTTTGAGTTCCTCCGGATGAAGAGTCAACTCCCAATACCAGGCTGGGTTAAATGCTGAGCTAAATGCTAACATCAGCATGCAAACATGCTCACAGTGACAATACTATCATGCTGATGGTTAGCCGGCACAATGTTTACCATTAGCGTGCTAACGTTGGCTAATTTGCACAGCTGAGGTTGAGGGGACTGTCATTGTGCTGGGGTTTGGTCATAAAGCAATGTTATGGACAGGTTGGAATGTTGATTTTTGATCTTTGGTATTATCAAAATTAGACAAACTGTTACCATTAAAATAACTGATAATGTTTCATGTTCTCAATAACAAACCATTATTAGCCAAAGTGTTCAATCCCAGACTAGAGATGAAGATCAGGATACAGCGTAGCATGTCCTTGAAGAGATCTTTGAAGACAAGCGATCGATGCCCTTTATCATCATGTCCCATATGTATATTCAGTCCTTGTCAGTTGTCAGCCTGAGGAGATTGAGGCTGATGATGAAGATGAGTACACTTGCTCATCCCTTTGTCTTTTAGCTGCCGTGTATTTCAGCTGCTTGTTCGTGCTGTCTTTCCTCCTCACTGTAAGCATCACTCTACTGTATATGTGAGTGTGTGTGCAGGTCTCATCATGGCACAGAGATTTTAAAAGAGATGCTTGTTATTGCTGAAGTCTGAGATGGGCAAGGTTGTTTCATTCTTCCTCCCTCGTTTTCTCACTCTCTTTTTGTGTAGCAGTGTTCATATACAGCTGTCGATAATAATAATTGATGAAATTGTAGGTGCATTTCCAGACTGATTAAAATAAGAACAGGCTTCAATTTTTAAGAAAAAGAACATAATAAGTGGGAATAAAATGTAACACTCCTTCATGAATTGTCACAATGTTCAAACGGTTATCGTGTTTGACTTGCAGCTGTGTTGAAATGTGTAACTGAATTGAAAGTGTTGATTCATGCAGTGCAGCAGTCTTACACAGCAGTAAGAGTTTACTGGGACCATGTTAGATACGATGTCAACTATCGAAGCATTAGTAAAAAATAAAGAACAAAGCTTCCGGCTCTAAAGTGAGCCAATGTGGGAGTCCCTTAAACCTGCATTCTATCTCATTTGCAGCAGGGGCTCTCCACTGGCTTCAAAAAGAAGTCGGATTCTTTAGACGTCTATAAGAAAATGACCCAACTCCCACCTGATATTATTACCTCAGTAATCATTTTCGTTCAGTTCTATGGTCTCAATCGCTAATGTCTAGTCTTCCTCAGTACAGCATTTTGTAAGTTATTGTCCCATTTGTTTTAAAATAGATGCAGGGGTCTCTTAGGGGCAGACCTGTCAATCACGATAGAAGCTTAGCAATGCTAGCCGTGGCACTGTGGACATTCAAATAGCCGTGAACTTGTTTTTGGGTATTGTCCATGTTTTCATCTTAAACATTCTCTCATTTTTTGGTTTTTGCTTCATCACACTTAATTATTAACAATAATAATTCATTTTTTGTCCCCAAAAATATCTTGTTCAACATTCTGCCAAACAAGCTAGCTAGCCAGTACTAGCATTAGCTGGTAACTTAAGGGAGAGTTTAGCGATTTTCTGTTCTGTCGTACATGCAGATGAATGGTACAGTACCTGAAAGTCTGCATTTACCCGCCGGTAAATCTCCACTGGATGACTCACTGAAAATCAACAAAGTTCTCTCATTAGCCTTTAGCTTTAGCCGCCATTACAGCTCCTCCTTTTTGTCCAAAAGTCGTCACGTCCAGCTTCACAAAAACCAAGTTGGTGACAGCCAAATCACCAAACTCAGCAGTCCAGAAAGCTTGAGTTGCTGCTTCACCAGGACAAGGCGTTGGTTGTGTTTGTCTGAATGTGCAGAACGGAGCTGCTGGGACAGAGCACAGAGCTCATTACAGCCTTTTTTTCTGCTAAATTGAAGATTTAAAGTGTTGATCTGCCACAATCCTAGGTGACTTAATATTCTGCTGTTTCTCTGTGATGTCCTAACAAACTTCGTCACATTATCTATCTCAGCCACAACTGTCAAACACCCACTCAGTTCAAACGTTAGCCACATTCAGCATTTCTGGGCTGAAGCGAGTTTGCAGAGTTGCTCTGAAGCTTTCTGTTTGCTCAAATTCTTCCATGTGGCCCTGGGCAAGGAAACACAGCAGTCTCAAACCTCAGAAAAGGTCCTGTATTTTTATGTTGGGGTGTGTGTGTGTGTGTGTGTGTGTGTGTGTGTGTGTGTGTGTGTGTGTGTGTGTGTGTGTGTGTGTGCGCTTCTTGCCTTAGTAAAGAATAGTTTGGAGGAAGAGCTACAAAAGAGGCAGGAGGGCAGAACAGTGAAACGGTGTGAGATGGTGGGGTTGGTGATCCATGCAATCTTATGAAGGTGTTGGATGGCCCAGCAATCAGAAGTGTGGAAAGTAGTACAATATGCTATGATAATATAACTATGGTTTTAATACCGTAAGCAAAACCTGATTAATCAGATTATCAAGGCAAGGCAGCTTTATTTCTATAGCACATTTCAGCAACATCGCAATTCAAAGTGGTTTACATAAAACATTCAAGAGCAGTTAAAACCAATCATTACCCAGATTATAAAAACAGCCAAAATGGAATAAGACAGATATAATTTTCAAGAATAAAAGTTACACTGTAAGAAATGAGCAAATAATTGCCTTGATTCAAAAGAAGCAAGAGTTGCAGAGGCATGGCAGTTTTCAGGGAGTATGAGCCGTTTTATTTTTCTGTTGCATTACATCTTTAATAAGACGATATTTTGAATGACACTGCACAACAAAGGCAGATTACAGGATTCCATCACTACATAAATGGAAACAGAGTAAGGCACCACAGAGAGTGACAGTTTGTAGTCCTCAAACTCAAAGTGGTATTTCATAGAAGAGCAACGCAGATTGCGGTGCCTCATTTCGGTGCGCTGCTCTCTGATGCTCTGAAACAGACGACAGAGGAAACAGAAGCAATGCTGCGCGTGATGCTAGTCAACACTTGACAGCAGGTAACGTTAGCCTAGCGTTAGCTAGCAGTTGGATTAAACACTGTTAAACAGTGTAAAGTTTATCTGTATTTCACTGGAGAGGAGTCCCATACAATACAAATATTTTGTTATTTGAAAATCATTAATATTATTAAAATTATTATTATTTATTAATTTTTTTAAATCCAGAAACGCATAACAAAACTTAAACGTTTCCCTAACATTAGGTATATGTAGTTATTAGTTCTCACTAAAATATTATATTTTATTGTCACAGCAGAACAGAGGAAGATCAAAATATATTAAAGTTCTGATAAATGGAATGTGTAAAATACATACTTGATATGAAACTTAAAATCCTTTGAACAAAAACACAAAACAAATGAGTGTTGCCAACAGGGACGTTGTAGAGCGTCCTCTGGTGGACAGACTATGTAACACCATCACTAACAGGGACGTTGTAGAGCGTCCTCTGGTGGACAGACTATGTAACACCATCACTAACAGGGACGTTGTAGAGCGTCCTCTGGTGGACAGACTATGTAACACCATCACTAACAGGGACGTTGTAGAGCGTCCTCTGGTGGACAGACTATGTAACACCATCACTAACAGGGACGTTGTAGAGCGTCCTCTGGTGGACAGACTATGTAACACCATCACTAACAGGGACGTTGTAGAGCGTCCTCTGGTGGACAGACTATGTAACACCATCACTAACAGGGACGTTGTAGGCGTCCTCTGGTGGACAGACTATGTAACACCATCACTAACAGGGACGTTGTAGAGCGTCCCTGGTGGACAGACTATGTAACACCATCACTAACAGGGACGTTGTAGAGCGTCCTCTGGTGGACAGACTATGTAACACCATCGCTAACAGGGACGTTGTAGAGCGTCCTCTGGTGGACAGACTATGTAACACCATCGCTAACAGGGACGTTGTAGAGCGTCCTCTGGTGGACAGACTATGTAACACCATCACTAACAGGGACGTTGTAGAGCGTCCTCTGGTGGACAGACTATGTAACACCATCACTAACAGGGACGTTGTAGAGCGTCCTCTGGTGGACAGACTATGTAACACCATCGCTAACAGGGACGTTGTAGAGCGTCCTCTGGTGGACAGACTATGCAACGCCATCACTAAAAGGGACGTTGTAGAGCGTCCTCTGGTGGACAGACTATGTAACACCATCGCTAACAGGGACGTTGTAGAGCGTCCTCTGGTGGACAGACTATGTAACACCATCGCTAACAGGGACGTTGTAGAGCGTCCTCTGGTGGACAGACTATGTAACACCATCGCTAACAGGGACGTTGTAGAGCGTCCTCTGGTGGACAGACTATGTAACACCATCACTAACAGGACGTTGTAGAGCGTCCTCTGGTGGACAGACTATGTAACACCATCACTAACAGGGACGTTGTAGAGCGTCCTCTGGTGGACAGACTATGTAACACCATCACTAACAGGGACGTTGTAGAGCGTCCTCTGGTGGACAGACTATGTAACACCATCACTAACAGGGACGTTGTAGAGCGTCCTCTGGTGGACAGACTATGTAACACCATCACTAACAGGGACGTTGTAGAGCGTCCTCTGGTGGACAGACTATGTAACACCATCACTAACAGAGACGTTGTAGAGCGTCCTCTGGTGACCAGACTATGCAACACCATCACTAACAGGGACGTTGTAGAGCGTCCTCTGGTGGACAGACTATGTAACACCATCACTAACAGGGACGTTGTAGAGCGTCCTCTGGTGGACAGACTATGTAACACCATCACTAACAGGGACGTTGTAGAGCGTCCTCTGGTGGACAGACTATGTAACACCATCACTAACAGGGACGTTGTAGAGCGTCCTCTGGTGGACAGACTATGTAACACCATCACTAACAGGGACGTTGTAGAGCGTCCTCTGGTGGACAGACTATGTAACACCATCACTAACAGGGACGTTGTAGAGCGTCCTCTGGTGACCAGACTATGCAACACCATCACTAACAGGGACGTTGTAGA
>JABXJD010000155.1:1232500-1267500 GCA_013375575.1 Percina caprodes
TACCAGGCTACAGGAACAGAAATAAACGAGGCGGTGCTGGCCTCTAAACATTTCCAGATGCTGCAGACTGAACTGTGGGAACTCAATGGAGATAAAAGATCCGCGGCTATACAACCTTAAGAGGCCTAGACTAGAGGAAAATTTTAATTGTCTACCTTGAAACAGGATTTGACTGGTGATGGACTGAAATGAAAATTGTGGGCCGAAACTGAAAATGTTGTATTAATATTATACTTTATAATTGATTTCATGAATGTAATGAATCTGAATTGAAAAAACTGCAAACCAATAAAATGGTCACACACACACCAAAATGTGACAATACATTCAGTTTGGTAAATCAAATGTAACATCTTTTTGATGTACTCTGCAGATTGAATTGGTTGTCGTGGTTTCAGGTCGGTGTATCAGACCTGACATGGAGAAATTCTTTGGCACCGTACCCCCTTTGGAAATGTTTGCTGAAAAAACACTGCAGATCGCGAATTTATCAGAAACTTTGAAGTAATTCCACACCGCTGACATGGTTGGCCTTTGCTTGGTACCATCGTGATAACAGCTAGGTCAACTGAGAGGGAAATCTGAGCTCTGAGGGGCGGGGGACTTGCATATATTTTTGGCTCATATTTTCAACAATTTTTGTCTTTTGGCCAAAATGAGATTTTTGGCCAAAGGTTTCCGGTGGCCGAAATTTTGGTGCATCCTTAGATTTGACTGATAGCAGGTTTTTTCAAGACTAACACTGGTAGTAGTTGCTTTTATGATATTCAGTCAAATAAACCAGACTTTTGTAACAAACCAGATTCTGTGGTTTGTTGCATAGGCTATATTAGGCGTAATAGAGGAAATAAAAACAGCATAGTCATTGTTATAAAAGCGGTTTTATTCTTCTTCTTATATTTTCAGTGGCAATACTGTATTGATACACAAACTCAAACACAAAGTATGGATCTTTAATTATAAATGTGTTGGTCAGTTTGTCCTATTTTGCAGCAATAACATTGAAGTAATTTGAACAAACAAGAGAAATAGAGAAGATAAAACAGATGTTGACAAAGTTTTGGAATTGGGAAAAATTAGAAGTTTAAAAAAAGGTAATGAATTCCAAAATATCGTGTATATATAATATCATGATAATATTGTATACATAATTATTGTGATGATTTGTATTGTGGGGCTTCTGCTGATTCCCACCTCTGATAATACTCTTTTATATATTATAATTTTTGGCACAAAAGGCAGTTTAGAGATGGGTCTATAGATGCTTTGAAGTTTGTTTTCTTAGAAAGTGGATGAGCATGTGCATGTTTGGTGTCAGAGTAAATAGAGCTGTTATGATAATAAAAGATCCAGATCGGCACCATATTGTGGTATAACCAAATCTGGGAGTGCTGATCTAGAAACATTGGCATTTAAAAATATATTTGACACACACAAACAGATTCCTCCAAGTCACATTAGGCCACCGTCTCCTGCCGAGCAGAGCGATATATTGTCCCTCTTGTCCCCCGTCGGCCCCAGTGCACTATGGCTCTCCAGACTATTTTTATCCATCCCGGAGAACATGTCGGCATCCTTTCCCTGGACGGGTCCCATAATTCCTCTCTGTGTCTAAACACACGCTGACAAGAAATAGGTCTGCAGTAGCCTAGTGCTTTACAACGGGCCGCTGTTTCACATGAACAATTCCACTCACACTCTCATCTTACATTTATGTGCCTCACACATGCTTGCTCTCTCTCGCTCTCTTTCTCTCTCTCCCTCTCCCTCTTTGTGTGTAAATGATGAAAGTAAAAGTAATACAAGTCACTGACAGAAGCATCTGGCCTAATTCCAATTTGTGTGTGTGTGTGTGTGTGTGTGTGTGTGTGTGTGTGTGTGTGTGTGTGTGTGTGTGTGTGTGTGTGTGAGTGAGAGAGAATCATGGCTGCTGCCAACAGTAAAGCACTGATGAAGAATGAAAGAACGGAGCTTGCCTGCAGATCCCAGACAGATCAGTCATCCACATGACATTGATCATGCTAATCATTTCTCCTGGCCTACAGATGCAGTCTTTGTTATATACACTGTAGTAATGTTGCATAATCTTCTAATGGATAAGAACTTTAAACAGGAGCTTTGTGCGGCTGATTTAACAGCTGATAATCACACACTTTATTTACTCACTTCCTTCCTGCTGCAGAGAAAATGTAGTTACAAGATTAGAGTGTCTTTTCCTCCTCTCTAAACGCCTGCTGGTAGTTTAAATATTTCCCATTTTCTTCCTTCTCCTTTTTTCATTTTCATGATTGCAGCGCCGGTCCCAAAGGTGACAACATCTATGAGTGGAGGTCAACCATCCTGGGCCCCCCAGGCTCCGTGTACGAGGGGGGAGTGTTTTTCCTGGACATCGCCTTCACCCCAGACTACCCCTTCAAACCACCCAAGGTGAGTGGAGCCCTGCAGCTATGCAGCACTGCGCCACCCCTCCCTCCCTCCCAGAGCTTGGAACAGTGTCCCCATTGTCCCAGCAGGCTGTCAGCTTTAAACCCTGTTGTCCAACAACAATCAGTGCATCTACATGCAGTTTAAAAATTTAAGGCAATACCCCAACTTCTCCATCACCATGTAAGTTCTCATAACCCGGTCAACAGACTTCGAGAACTCCTTCAGTAACTGGGGTATTCCTGCATGTTTACACCTTTATGCCCGGATATGCCCCGGTTACTGTTGTGCATGTGAACTCACTGAAGGACTTTTTTAGGCTTGTCCACCTCCAACACGTTGACAAAGTAACAAGTGACAGCAGCACAGAGAGTTGAAGGAGATCGGAAGACAAATGACTTTTTTTTTATTCCCACAGTGGAATGTTAAAAGAAAAAGGCCGGTGGTTATCTATCTTTTTCTTATTGTCAATAAACCCTAAAAAAAACAATGAAAGCACATTGAATCTTACAGAAACTGTGAATTCTTTCAATAATGTCAAGTGAGCATTTTACACTAACTCTGTCATGAAGAACAACACCTGTAACCATGGTAACTGCACAAATCAAAGATGGCTTAGAGGACATGAAACATTAAAGTTGCAAAAAACAAAAAGTTTAGATGAGTTCACTAGAATGTGACTACACCTAGTACATTTTGGTCAAAAGAGGAGACGTCTGACATAAATATTAGACAAAGAAGGCTTAGTAATCTCCTGAAACAGCTGGTCAGTGCCATAAATAGTGCACTTGTTGGGGACTATTTTCATCAGTAGATTAATCCACATTTGGAGCTTGTGTGCGCGTGTGTGTGTGTGTGTGTGTGTGTGTGTGTGTGTGTGTGTGTGTGTGTGTGTGTGTGTGTGTGTGTGCACGCTCATGGTACAGGAACATGTCAGCCAGTGCAACAGTGTGACTCACTGATATGTTTGTAATAGTTTTGGAGCTCTATGGCACAGGGGAAGAAGATAAACCAGGCTTTGATACACACACAAACAATACTTTTTAGTAGATCCATTCATTGTTGGTTCGGCTCTGCTCATGGGATTTGCTGACAATAAGAAAACCTTTTAACTGTTTCTTGGTATTGTGTCCCCTTCTGCATTCAGCAGCATTTGGCTTCCCTCCTGTGTGTGTGTGTGTGTGTGTGTGTGTGTGTGTGTGTGTGTGTGTGTGTGTGTGTGTGTGTGTGTGTGTGTGTGTGTGTGTGTGTGTGTGTGTGTGTGTGTGTGTGTCAGTATTTACACAGTAGACTGGCTGACAGCGGTTGCCACCTCCCTCGGTGTGAGGGTGTGTGGGTGTTGGTTTCGAGTCTTAAAATACTCCCTCTTTATCAGCCAGTTACAGACTCGTAGTAAAAGTAAACAAATATTTTAGGATATCTGCCATATTTATCCTGTTCTAATATGGAGTTCTAGTATGCAGAGGCTTTGGCTTGGTTTGGATTATGGTTGAGCAGTGAAAGAGCTCTGGGAACTAGGGATGTCACGAGAACTGTTACTCTGGTACCAAGTCCATGCCAAGAATTCAGAATTTATTTGTCCTACAGTACTGCAAGTCTACAAGGTACCAGGGGATGCAATTTGTCTGGACCTTACGGGGACAGCAAATACACCTTCAAGTGTCTGCCGCTAAATGCAAAGAAGAAGAACAGACAATAGCGCCTGTCAAGGCACGATGTGATGAGTCGCGCATGTGCACAACGGCAGCAATCTTTGACAGCTAGCTACGGCTACACCACTTGGACAAAGTGCAATAACAAAAAGGAAAGACGTGTTTGTTCCTCGTGAGCATTTGAAGTCAAACCACGATCTCTTTCCTAAACTTCACTGTGGTTGCTGCATGGCGCTCCTGAAATACATGTTAGAAGGAAGGACATGGGGTTTATTGTGTTGTTTGTGTTTTTTACTATGGTATCAATTTAGGTATGGAGAATGGTGTAATTTCACTGCCGTTGATATTGACTATTAAATTTCATTAAGTAATGGAAATCCAGCAATCACTTTTTACGTTACTTTTGGCCAAAGACATGACATTTTAGGGTAATCGATCCAGTAGCTGTGGAGATATTTTGCTCTGGACCAGAGATGCAGTTGAATGCGTCTTTCGGCTTTAGTTCCAGGAAGTGATTAAAAGCAACCATTTTTTTTCTGTCACATCACTTTGTTCAACATCTCTTATAACAATCTGCATATCTCACGGACTGCTAAACATTATGTCATGTCTGTCTGTTTTTATGCTTCTGGCCAGAGAGGATGGATGATCAGTCCGGGTACAGTAAAGGCAATGAGTCTGCGTTACCTTATTTGATTTGATTTGAGAAATCTATATGCAGTTGAATGTAATTTCTGACAATTTGAAAAACAAACATGTCTATTATGATGGAGTAAATGAAACCCCAATCAACAAAACTGCTTAAAAAAAAAATATTCATATTTTACCACCGTTAAAATTCACGGGATGGTAAAGTGAGATAGGTGCTCCTATTCAAGTTTATGTTCTGCTTTTTCAACAGATGTTTGGTATATTGCAATTAAACACAGTTGGAGAAGATTTTAAGTGCTATTTTCATTGTCAGTTGGGATTTTCCTTTGGGGGCTGGCTAAAACCTCCTTGGGGGGAGCCAAAAATTCCACTATGCAGGACAAACCCTGAATGTAAACCAGAGAGTCTGCAAATGGAAACTACAATTACCCAGAGAAAAACAAAATACGTAACTACTACTTACTACACCTGTAGATGGAATCAAACTTGATGTATGGTGTGATTCGCCATTTCATGCTAGATACCCAAATGTTGTTACAACAGACCAACCGTATTGTGAATTTTGACACAGCCTTGGGTATTTGATTTGCAGTATGGTGTGAAACATGACTCCCTCCTCCTGAGCAAGTTTCTCCTTATTCGCTCCTGACCAGCTCAAACTGCCTCCTTCCTGGCAGGCCACATTAAGGGGGAACCGGAGCCCATCTAAACTCTTGGCATCCTGCTGCCTTGTTTTTCCAGTCTGGCTGTGAGCTGTGCCATCCAGCAGCTCACCGGCTCACAGCCACCAATTTGACAGCTGCAGCTGCTCACTACACTGGCTCACACATAATGTTAGGATGATAAGGCCATTTACGGCTGACACTGATACTCTTAGATAGAGGTTGAATGCAAATATTCTGAAGCAAGGACATTGCTTCAGAATATTTGTATAGTGGTGCTCAAAGGTTCATGAACCCGTGCTTACGTTGACTAAAAAGAGGAATAAAATAAATAATCTTTTGGAAATTGAATAAATTCAAAATATTAGGAAAAGTCCAACTTAAGGACACCGATTTTCTTTCTGAATGAATAATGTATTGTAAATAAATTTTCTCCCTTAAAATACAGAGGACATAAGTATACACCCCCCCTATGTTAAAATACAGGGGGCATAAGTATACACCCCCTATGTTAAAATACAGGGGGCATAAGTATACACCCCCATGTTAAAATACAGGGGGCATAAGTATACACCCCCTATGTTAAAATACAGGGGCATAAGTATACACCCCCTTATGTTAAAATACAGGGGCATAAGTATACACCCCCTATGTTAAAATACAGGGGCATAAGTATACACCCCCATGTTAAAATACAGGGGCTATAAGTATACTCCCCCCTATGTTAAAATACAGGGGCTATAAGTATACACCCCCCCTATGTTAAAATACAGGGGCTATAAGTATACACCCCCCCTATGTTAAAATACAGGGGCATAAGTATACACCCCCCTATGTTAAAATACAGGGGCATAAGTATACACCCCCCTATGTTAAAATACAGGGGCATAAGTATACACCCCCCTATGTTAAAATACAGGGGCATAAATATACACCCCCCTGAGTTAAATTCCCATAGAGTCAGGTAGATTTTTATTATTAAAGGCCAGTTATTACATGGATTATATGCATCCTAATAAAGTTCCCTTGGGCTTTAGAATTAAAATCCCCTCACACACACACACACACACACACACACACACATCATCACATCCCCTTCCCCATACCTACAGATTGGCATGGTGTTATTTCAGTTAGCCTAGCTGGTTTGAGTTGCATTGAGAGATGATCTTATGGAAAGTTATCTCTAGGTATGATGAAGGGTGTGTGATGATGTGGAGTTATCTATTTATTTCCATTTATTATTATTATTTTTTATTTATTTTTTAAATTATGGCATTGAGATCAATTTCCAAAAGATGATTTTTTTTATTCCTCTTTTTAGTCAAAAAGCATGGGTTCATAAATATATGAGCACCACTGTATTTGGCTCCGTCATGAGTCCATTTTAAGGTTCAGCAGAATCACCCAGTGACAAGCTGAGAGATTAGACTCGTCTAACTAACCTTATCCCGCTCTATCGACTCTAATTTCCTCATGGCTTTGAACTAAATTCCGCTGCACACTTTATCTTCCTCTGCATGATATCATTCTCATTTTCAAACGGCTTAACGTGCCATGAAGAGCCATAAAGTCAAGCTTAGACGTGTGGATGATCAGCCACTCAATACATTCCCTCCTTTAAACCAAACCTTACTATTCTGTCTCGATTAAGATATGTTGAATGAATGCTTGTCATAAAACTAACAATCAGTGCATTTGCTTTTCATTCCGTTTGCTCAAAATAACATGTGGACATTGTAAATGAAGAGAACTGAAGTAACAATAGAACAACATCCTTAGGGCGCCCGGATAGCCCAGTTGGTAGAGCCCATGTATAGAGGTTTACTCCTCGGGCCATTTGCTGCATGTCATTCCCCCTCTCTCTCCCCTTTTATGTCTTCAGCTGTCCTGTCAAAATAAAGGCCTAAAATGCCCCAAAACATAATCGTAAAAAAAAAATAAAAGAACATCCTTTATTATAGCTAAGCCAAATGTGGCCCTTTTACATGTTTCGGGAACTTTTGTTTTCTGCAAACCGTAAAAAAGCTCTAATATTTACTTGTCTGACCTAAGGGCTTGGTGATATGATGACATACACTGTGAGATGACACGCATTTGTCAATTGTCAGAGACTGTTTAATACCTTTTAATATCTCTGGTTGTGTTAAACCATTGTGGGGAATTCTGCAGATTAGTGATAATGGCAATATTCAATCATTGTGATGAAAAAGTACCTTGCTTTTTAAGATGGATAATTCACAGAAATAGCTTAAAGATGGGCATTGCCATTTTACCTTGAATGTCAGCTTGATTCTCATGAAATCATAAGATCACATGAGAATTGCAGCTTACATATCACACAAGATCGTCAGGCTTCAAGTAGTCTACATCCACGACGTTCCACTTCCAGGTCTGCTCTAGTGCTGCCCGAAATTCCTTTGTGTTGGTGTTTTACCCTCCGGTGGATTTCTTGGTCATGGGTAACCAGAGTACAAAGTCCCATGATCCTGCGGCGCCCATGGTGGATGAGATGGTAAAGACATATGGTTATGCCTGTGTAGAGCGAGCGTAATTTCTTTTGCTGCACTTTAACTTTTACCATTTTAATCTTTTTATGTAAAGAACTTTGAATTGCCATGTTGCTGAAATGTGCTATACAAATAAAGCTGGCTTGCCTTGCCTGCTGAGGACTCTGGTTAACTGCTCATCAGGTCTCTGCAGGGTAAATCCAGACAGCTAGCTAGACTATCTGTCCAATCTGAGGACTATGGTTACCTGGTCCTCAGATCTCTGCAGGGTAAATCCAGACAGCTAGCTAGACTATCTGTCCCATCTGAGGACTATGGTTACCTGGTCCTCAGATCTCTGCAGGGTAAATCCAGACAGCTAGCTAGACTATCTGTCCAATCAGAGTTTTCTGTTGATGACTAAAACCACTTCTGAACGTACACATGTTCCACCAAAACAACTTCCTTCCTGAGACTATTTACCAGAGCCACCGTCGCTCCGTCCGGAGCATCGCCCAAGACAATTGTGATTGTGTTTAAAGATATTCTAATAAACCAGAGCAGGTTTATCTCCCATCCCAGAATGCTGTGTGGACTAGCCAGACCGTCCTCCACAGCACTGTGGGGGAAGGTCTGGCAGTGTGAGACTAGGCTTTAAGTAATGCTTTTGTGTCTGAACAGCACAGCAAACCAAACCAATCAGCGTTCGGTGGGGAACTACTGGCAGCTATGGCGTGGTTTAGGTGGGTGGGTGGGTGAGTGATGGCTGACACTTTTCTTGGCTTCTATATTCACATTAATTCAAATTTTTACCTGGGGTGCCCGAACTTTCAAGCTCCTGTAGGCTGTATGTTCCTTCCGGCTGAATCAATTGGATGGTGAAACATAACGGATGTAAGCACCTTTTGTCATGTTTTTCCTGAGTTTTGATGAGGATGGCAGTGTATGAACAAATACAGATAGATACATCTAGTGTATGGAAGCATATGCAATTCCCGTAGTATTTCTTTCTCTCTCCACCCAAAGAAAAATAAAAACAGACACAGCGTATCCTGCTTCCCTGAAGTCACCACTGGGTGGCAGCATTTAGACTCCCCCGTAAGTGAGTTATGGAAACAAACAACTAGAGCTGGGTCGATCGAGCCGATCTATACTATATTAATATCGTGATATGAGACTAGATATTGTCTTCGATTTTGGATATCGGAATATAATATGGCAAAGTGTTGTCTTTTTCCTGGTTTTAAAGGCTGCATTACAGTGAAGTGATGTCATGTTCTGATCTTACCAGACGGTTACCAGGCTTGTGGCCTCTGAGCAAAACAGTTGCTCCCTGGATGCTGTATGTATAGCTGTCCACTGATCCTAATACCTAAAATGGGTTAAAGGCAGTAACAGAATTTCACTACGTTGTACTGTGTATTTGATGATTAAGAATTTAGTTGGATCCTTTTGTTCTAGCTGTTCCATTATTTGCCTTTTCCCCACTTAGACATTATGTCCATACTGATGATTATTTATCTCAAACCTAAGTGTGAAGATGTTTTGTTAAAGCACCAATGTCAACCCTAGAATATCGCCACAGTATTGATATTGAGGTATTTGTCAAGAATGTCGTGTTATCCTATTTCCTCCCTATCGCCCAGCCCTACAAACAACAAAGGTAGCATGTGGGCTCCAAAGGATTCTTCATGGTGCGTTCACTTACATCTCAGTAAACCAATGGTGCTTTCATTTGCACTTCATTAATTTAGAAACAACTCAAACGTTTGTTGTAAAGTACCATTCTGCCATCTAGGGCTCTTATTATGGCATTGCCGTCACTGCTAAAATCCATTTGCTGGAGATATTCATATTGAGGTATTTTTTGTTTCTAAGAAAACTGTTTTTACACAGAATAAGAGCTGTTGGTATATAAATTGAGGATAAATAGGTTGTGTTTAGATGCAGAGGGATGAATCCATAATACTGAGGGAATGCAGGATTAGACCTGCAGCTTTTGTTACGCGGAGGCATCATCATAATCTGTTATAATCTATTACAGGCTGTTAATGAGACTACACAGGCTGGCCAAGGATCCGTTTCATCGCTGCTGGGCTGCCAGCATTAGCATGCCACAGCTAACCCGTCTCAGCGGAGGTGTAAGAACAGAAAGTGGTGCGACTCAGACACTAGACCTGCCCTCAACCAGGGGCCATCAATCACCTCGTCTCCCGTCTGCCTTTTCTTGTCACATCTCCGGGAAGCCTTTGATCTCATGAAAAGCAGGTTCTTTATTGCTCTGTCTATCAGGAGTCAGGCAGTAATACCAGCGTGGAATCTGAACAAGAGAGATCCAGTCTTGCAGGCGAGGGTTGTTTGTTTCTCATATGTGAGATGTGAAGGGAGGAATGGCAAGTTAATGAGATAAAAGAGATACAAAAGGGAGGAAGGGGAGGAGAGGCTGCAGTCACAAAGCAAGCAGAAAGGGGGATGGAGCATAAGCACGGCTGGGCGGCCTGTCCTTGTCAGCAGCCTGAGGTCAAAGGTCACTCCTTAATGATGCTGTGCTCCGTGTGCTGAGTTCTACAGGACTGTCTTCACTTTAATGTGAAGTAGGGCTACAGCTATCGATTATTCTAGTAATCGAGTATTCTACCGAGTATTCCATCGATTAATCCAGTGATCAGATAAGAAATGCTTTTGCTTTATAGTAAAAAGCTATAGTAAATGTATAAAACAAAGGTTTCATTTTTAGATATACATACAATAACAGGAATACATGCTATTAGTTTTAAGCACTAGCCATGTGGGCCACCCTGCTTCCAAAAAATTTTTGGTGGCCTAAATGTAAATCTTTTTTGCCCTTCATGCCTCTGACTTTTTACACTGCATACAAAAAATCAGTTCAGTAAGCCCAGGTACATGTAACTGTACAAAGATTACAACTACAGTGTTCTGGGGGACACATTCTCAGACGCATGATGTGAGTGAAGTTTAGAAAGAATGAAGAATGCAGACATCATCGGCATGGTGCAATGACGTCATTCATGTGCATATTAAGTAGCCATGTGCACAAAGCGCTGGTTAAGAGAAAGCGTCTGGTTTGTCTCCACCAGCAGCATAGTTTACCGACAGCTTTCTTTTATTTGCAGAGTAGCATGGTGTAGTTGTGTAAAACGCTGGACTGTATGCCTTGTGGAACTTGTCCACTCTGACACACTGTCCAGAGTTTTCGGGAGCAGGTTATATTCGAGATAAGAGATCAACCGGTATAAAAGCATCGCCTACTGACCAATCAATTCTCGAGTGATAATGGCGTCACAGTTCTCAGAAGATCCGGTGGAGCTCGGTATGTGGAAAGTAAAGCTTATTATGGATCCCACGGAGCATCTAGGTAAGTCCCGCCCAACAAAGCAGCTTGATTGGTTGGGGTTAGGCATTGACCTTGAATAGTTAAGGTTAGGAAAGCCGATTGGTCAGGGGATAGGACCTGGGAAAGGCGTGCTTTCCATAATAACGCCATAGAAAGAGGTGCGCTCTGAAAAGCTAGAACATTTAGAGACTGACAAAACCCATTAACATTCCCTGATGGCTGTCTTTATGAAAGATATAGATTTTCAGTGGAGGGCTTGCGTATCTTTCTCAGCTTCTTGAGTGTGTTGCCAATGCGCACATCGGTTTGAATTATGTTTTTATATTTGTAATTGCTTCCACGATCGCTTCCCACTGCCAGGGTGGCAACTGACAGAATAGGATACAGCAATGAAAATGTATCAAGTGTAGTTAAGGTGAAAAAGAAAGAAAAAAATTATTTATTTTTTTAATGACTGATTCTCATTTAATTTTAGGAGCTGACTGCATCCCAAACGCTACTACTTTCATCTGTGAGTTTCTAACAGACTGTATAAAATTAAAGTGCTCCGAGCTCTGCGATGCTCTCCCTTCTCTTCAGTGGAGCCTCTATGTTTACAGGCCTGGGGTGATGAGCTAAAAAAATTAATCTATGTTTGGTACTGCCAGTTTGTTATGTTTTGTTATGGTCAAAAACATTGTGGCAGAGAATCGTAATAGCAATTATAAGCAAAAGATTTGCTATTCATATTTTTCCCCGAATCGTGGAGGCCTACTTTGTAGTACAGGCCTCTGGTCAGCTCCAAACATCTCCAACCATTAAGCTCCATTATCCCCAGAACACCACAGTACATACGGCTCAGAAGTGGTTTCTGTCTGCATAATAATGTGGAAAGGTCCACTTGGGAGCCAAATGTTGTTTAAAATAGATAGAATAGAAGGTGAGTAGTAGTAGCAGTTTGCAGGACTCATTCATTCATTCATTCATTCAGCTTTATTGTTCCACTCTGCGTGCCTACACCCAGGAATCCTTCTAATGGGAATACCCCAGTGTAATTAAATCAAACTATTGTAGTCTATTCTAATCTGATTACATTATATTCTTGTGCATGCATGTAAACATAGTCAGTGTATAGCTGGAAGATGTTATTTTTATTTTTGAAACTTAATTTGCTTAATGGGAAGTGTTTGTTTATTCAAAAATAAAAGAGGGCCTTAAATGTTTGAGACTTTTCTTTTTTTGGGGGGGGGGCATTATCGGCCTTTATTTTGACAGGGAAGACATGAAAGGGGAGTGAGGGGGGATGACATGCAAGAAAGGGTTGCAGGTCGGAGTCGAACCTTTGCCCGCTGCGTCGAGGAGTAAACCTCTATAATGAGCGCCCGCTCTAACAACTGAGCTGTCCGGTCGCCCATGTTTAGGACTTTTAAACTGTTATAATAATTCTAATTCTAATAATAATTCCCCCACTATCAGTAGTGGTGTTCTTCCTAGAAACCAATATTGATCTAAGCGTTACTGTGGCTGTCCGTGTCCAGGTGACGTTCCGAACGAGGATCTACCACTGCAACATCAACAGCCAGGGGGTGATCTGTCTGGACATCCTGAAGGACAACTGGAGTCCTGCCCTCACCATCTCCAAGGTGCTGCTGTCCATCTGCTCCCTGCTCACTGACTGCAACCCTGGTGAGAGCTGCAACGCACACACACACACACACACACACACACACACACGCACACTCACACACATACGCTCACACACTCACTCACTCACTCACTCACTCACACTCTCACACACACTCACAAACTCCCAGGTCCAGTCCATCCCTGTCAGTCAGGAGCTTTTCCAAACTAAAGTTGATCAAGTCCTACCTGAGGTCCACCACGTCCCAAGAAGGATTCACTGGCCTTGCCGTCATCAATATCAATCACTCCATAGGGGAGCAGATTTCATATGATGACATTATTGATCATTTTGCATCAAGGAAGCCCAGAAAGGTCAGATTTTAGTTTTAGTTCTTAGTGCTAGTGTAATAATTAGTGGGGATGAGCGAGTACAGCATTATCGGTATCTGTATCTGTTTACCATATAAATTATCTGTATCTGTATCTGTACTCGGACTGGGCGGGGCCTAACCTGGAAGTGGACAGAATTTAACCGGAAGTGGGTCGGGTTGTCTTGAAATGGGCGGGGTTTTAACCGGTATGTTATTTTAAGCATGCAATTGATATGGGTTGATCATATTTGAAACAGAATTGTTATATTTATTGCTGATTAGAAAACTATTTCCATGACAGCATCAGCATTGAGCTTCAGATCAGTGGTGTTGTCATGGTAACAAACAAACTATATACAGAACAAGTTTTGCAACAATTAATACAACACATGCGGTTGAAATTATGAAGTAAAATGTAATGAACAAGAGTTTTCATACTCAATAATATAACTTTCTTTTTTTAACTTTGAATTTTTTTATGATCAGTGTGATTTTTTTTTTTTTATTTTCTGTGATGACTAGCCTATCACAGAACGCAGACGCAGTCAGCTAACCAATCAGGATTTGTATTCAATCCGAGCACAGACATTGACTCGTATTACTCGTATAATACTTGTATTCGGCAAAAGGGCTTTATCCGTACCGGATACTCGTGTATCGTACCGAGTATCCGGCTCGTCTCTAATAATTAGATTCTCTTCAGTGTGTTTTCACATTTGTGTGATGAAGGTTTTGTACTATTTACAATATTTCTATATTTTATTTGTATATTCTTAATATGTTATATTATTGTTGCTCTCTGCTCTTGTTAATTATTTTATGATTGTATATATTTTTGGCACATTTATATAGTGTATATTTAGATTGTGAGAGATTGTGCACCTTAAAAAGTGTTGTTTTTGCACTAGTATAACTGGATTCTCAAGTGTGTTTTTCAAATGTTCTAATGGAGGTTTGGTGCAATTGAGAAATATGATTTTCTCTTTCACTTATGTTATAATTTAAAAAAAAGATTTTCTTTTTGGGGGGAGGGCGCTCAAAGGGGGTCTCGCCCTGGGTTTAATTCAATGTAGACCCGCTCCTGGTCGAACACACAGTCCTGTCCAACTTCTATCTTCTATCTGTGCTTCTGAGTTCCGAGGTAAATAGAACGGCGAGACTGGGCATCCATCCTCCCTTCGTTGCTGTTTAATCAATATTAAAGCAGCACTGGCTGGCTAAACACAACCCTGTAAACAGCTGACACCATTCAAGGAGAAGACGTCAACCTCTTTAAAGCTAATTAGATCCATTATGGTCCAGTTTACCAGCAGAGCAAAGACCACCACTGGAAGAACATGGTCTTTTATGGACCGGTTGAAACCAGTCATTTCCAACTTCTACTGGTCCTCTGCTGCCAATACAATTAATGGCTCTTGGTCTGAAGGATTAAACTGAACACACTGAGGTGGTGAAAGCTCTGTCCAATACCACAATGATGAGGTTAAGAGTGAAATAACTGGCAGAAAAATGTGTCAGAGCAAAAAAAAAAAAAGGTAGGAAGAATGAGGTGATTTCCCATGTGAATAGTGGGGAATGAGATGGCAACAGAAAAGAAGGGGGGGATAGTGCTGATTGTGAAGCCCTTTGATGATAGCTCGTGTCCTCTCTGCGAGGATTGCGCTTTGATAACATAAGCGGAGAGATCTCCTTCCTCAGACAAAAAGGAGAATAGTGTTTCCTCTCCTCTTGCTCCAAAGTGTTTTCACATGTTGGCGAGATAAAATGAGCCGATTCCTTTAAAGTATGATACAAGAGGGACTTAATCAACACTCTCTCCCCACCAAAAGTAAACCTGTCACCCTTCCTCCGTATCACCCACATACTTTTCTCCCTCTTTCCACCTCTTGCCTCATCAAAATCCGTCCACGCGCTACACTTCTCACCGTTTACTCAAGATTTTTTAACCCAAGCTTCAAGTACTGAATATAGACCCTGGATCTGAAATACCCTAAAAATATCTCTCCTTCCCTCTCACCACCGCCTTCCGTCTGAAGATTTTCTTTCCTGTGCGGGCGGAGATCATTGGCATGTAGCTCATTAAAGCGGAGGAAGAGGATGGAATGCCAGTTAATCAACCCTGCCGTCCCTGCGTCACGCCACATTTAACCCACAATCACATCCCACAAGCAGCAGATCTGTACCTGGGGCATACTGAAGGCTTGTTGGAGGTTAAGCAACAAGCCATGTCACAGCATGTCTAGGGCTCAAATACAGCCCAGGGCCTCTGTCCAATGTCATCCCTTTTTTTCTCCCCATCTTTTCCGGTCGCAACCCCCGAGCAACGTCCAAAAAGTAATCATACATTTTTGGAACAAAGCCAGAAGGCTTCTACCTCTGTGATTTCTCCTGCTGTCTGGGCAGGATTGTATATTTCAGGCTGATAGGTGCTGATGTTCAGCCATTCTTCTATAAATGAAGATGTCGCTGTAGCTTCAGGGGTGTCAGTTTGTCAAACCTGTAATAACACATGCCTCACCCTGCCTCAAAGGGAGGTTTTACCATCTGTAATGAGATCAGAATCTGTGAGATAGAAACAGTTGATGTTCTCAGCTAGTGCAGCTCCTGTGTGTCTTCTATACTGAACTGAAGTGGCTAAAAACATGTACTTAGGGTGTTGTAAAAAGGAAATTACCATAAGATTTCTCTGAACATCTCACACAGCATAATCATTTCTTCTGATAACCTGTTGGTCCAACAGTTTCAATATTTGCCTCATCGTTTTCTGTAATTTTGTTTACATTTTGTAATTTTGTCATCCTGAAGCCACCTGGAACAGGTAAAGACCCCAGCATGCTTCAGACAAACTCTGGCAGAACCATCCCTCTTTTCCAATTCTCTCTTCGGTGTCTTTGTGAACTTGCTTGATTGTACAAATGGCGATAACAGTGCTCACCATGAGCCTCTCCTCACAGACATTCATGGTGTTGCACTTGATTGTACACATGAAAAGTGAAGTAGTGTGTAAAATAAAATGGATGTTTGGAAAGCTGCAAGATGTAAAAGTGTTTCAAAGGCTTTTGGATGATCCGACAAGCATTTAGTTTGAAGTCCTTGAGTTGTGACTAGTTGCATGTACAAGTTGTCATAATCTTATCTTTTTCCATGAATGTTTTTGCAGTACACAGGTACTTTGTGTTGCTACAGCAGAATATTTGGGTCACTTTACATATGACACTGCAGTAGCTGATGGAGAACAAGTGTGGGGAAATTGAGGCGATTAGCTAGAATAAAGTGAAAGATTCACCATCACTGACTCGAGGGTAATTAGAAGAAGTCATCTTTCATTTTAGGTCAGTTGTTTTCTTTGAGGAGTTGCCAACTGGCCTAAAACTATTTCATCAGGCTGAGCTTCAAAAAGGTTTTTAATGGTCTGAAACCTCGTTAACATAAAATTGTCTGGCGGAAGCCTTTGCATACTCTGCTTCAATTGGGCAGCCGTATAGTCATGTTACCTCTCTTCTTGCACGTGGAAAAAAGTATCTAACTTCTATCAGATGCTAGATCGCACCCAGGGTTTTTTCTGCATAGAGGAATTGTTGGCGCCCCCCAAAGAGGTTTAAGCCAGCCACAAAGGAAAATCACCAGCACCAAAATCACAAGAACTGAGAATCAAAATAACAGCCAAATAACCGTTGAACAAGCAGAACATAAACTTGAATATGAAAGCTAATCTCACTTTTATCTCCAGAGTCAGCCTTTACCCGACTCTAACGCTATAGTGCGTAGTTTCTGTCGCCCCCATGAGCAATTCTAAGTAATGACAACAAAACTGTCTACGGCGTATCCACATGATACAGCCTTTCGTGATCGCGCACCACCCCCCACTCCTGCTCCACACAGTTGCTAGTAGCCATGGAGAACATGCTATGTTTTTGTGTCTCAGTGACTGATGGGAACAACAATTTTGAAATTGGTCCAGTCTTGTACATCGTCAGTTTGGTGGAGTAAAAGTGCTCTTTTTGCCACTGAATGTGTCTGACTACATTATGGAAAGGATTCCTTCAGAGACAGACATTTAAAACCTCTTGTAAGACCTTTCTTTTAACCAGAAACAGCTCTGAAGTCGCTAGAGTTAAACGCACCAGACTCCATTTAAAAACAATACTTTTAGCGTGTATAGAGCCAATATATTTTCACATGTAAATCGGTAAAGTACGAGTTTATTTTAACCAAAACTAGAACTGTGATGATTGGAAAAGTTGAAAGACGACCTAAATCGGCTTTTTATAGTTTTATTTTGTTTCTGTAAACTTTGAATTAAGTGTATTTTACGATGCTAAAATTACTGTTTATTTACATGGAGCCTGGTGGGTTTAGCGAATGAGATTTTGTCAATGTTTTTATTTTTAAAAAAAGGATCTTACTCTTTAACAGAAAGGTCAACCTCCTCAGAAATCCTTCCCATGATGTTGTCAGACACTTAGAATAATAATTTGGGTCTGTCAGCGGCAAAATGAACACTTTTGTGAAGGTAAATGCACGCTGCACAGTTGCCTTGCATTGTTCCGCCTCTGCCGACTGCAGTGATCTCTCTTATTATTGGACCATTATTGGATATTCCCATCAGTCACTAAGACACAAAAACATAGGAACATAGGGTTGAAAAAAAGCTCATGTGTGAGAACAGAGCGTAGCTGCTGCTTCACCCCGGAATGCCAATTCTAACTGGCCCTGATCTGAAAAGGTCAATCTTAGTTTGGACCTTCGAAACATAAATTGGCCGACCAAGGAAAGCACAACATAATGCAATCATTGACTTGATGATTCAGGACACAAACTATCACCAACCAGCAATCCCAACAGGATTTCTGTCCCAGTCTTGAGAAGAAAGAAAGAAATCAGATGCTTCCAGTTCGAAGCTACAAGGCCATGATATGTAAGGATCCATTCATCCATAAATATTGGTATAAGCCTGTAAAAAACATCACTGAAACCCTAGCAGGGATTAGTGGTTTGTGCTGCTTGCTCAGCCAAGCTCATCACACTGTCAGCAGGCCGAGCCCCACAGGAGTGTGTGTGAGGCTCCAGGAGTTTCTTTCCCTCTATGTCACTTCACTGAGAAATTGTCCAGCGGCACAACGGATTGAGCAGCATCTCGATCAATTGAAGAGCTTAGTTCATAGTGTTGGCTGTTGGCTTATCGGACAAACTGCTGCCGGAGCCCATCCATGATCACCTCTCATTTACAGCAACTGTGCTGTTGATAAATGTTGGCCTCGCTGTATGTCACACTATACTAGCTTCACTTCAGACCACAGGGATGATAGGGCTCCGTTTGTTTGACTTATGGTTCCTCTGTGGTTTTTCACTGGTTGTAATGAAAATCTCCATGCATGCTGATGGCTGCAGGTTTTAACTTTTTAATTTCAGACTTTGATACGCTGCGTCAGGTCACTGCACGTGACGCTTAGTTAACACTACACTTGGCAGAAGGTCACGTTGGCCTACGGTTAGTTAGTAGCTGGCTAAATGGTCTAGCGTTAGGGGTGGGGGAAAAAAATTGATACAGCATACTATCGCAATATTTTCAGTGGCAATACTGTATCGATACACAAACACCAAGTATAGATCTATTATTATATATTATATATGTGTTGGTCAGTTTGTCCCATTTTGCAGCAATAACATTGAAGTGAAATGAACAAACGGAGAAATATTTCTTTTTAGATGAAACAGATGTTGACAAAGTTTCCTTTTGGGGATGTCATTTGAAATTGGGAAAAATTAGAAGTTGGAAAAAAGGTTATAAATTACAATATATCGCGGAATATTGCACTATGTTGAAAATCGCAATAATATTGTATCGTGGTAGAAGTATGGTGATGATATCGTATCGGGAGGTGATGATTGCCCCCCCTATCTAGCGTGTGACTGTATTTCACTTGAGAGGATTCTAACAGTCTGCAGCTAAAGACACAGACTTAATGATGCGTTCCATTGCACCTCATAAGCTCATGGTCCATTCAGTGTTGTTGTAAAGTACCCTTCTTCCATCTAGGGGTTCTTCTTTTTGTCATTTAACAGCAATTGACTGGTAAAAAAAGTTATTAGATTTTAAATAAATCCTTTAAATTTGGGGCATAGAAAATCTGGTTAGAAATATAGAAAATATTGTATTCTGCTAAATAAAACATCACTTTCATTTTTAGTTTCACTTGATTTTAAACAAATTGTATATCTAAATACAATACACATTTTCTATAAACTCAGTCTGCCACTTGCCAACCATTCCAGTGCTGGTTCTGTGGTACCAGAATTTTGGATAGTTGTCATGGAAACATTAGTTGGTCATGTGACAAGGGTTGGGAAGACTGACAGAACAGGCAGCAAAGTGACAGTAATCTGATCCGATGGATTGTCAGAATGACAGCACGCTAGCCCAATGGATTGGGGGGGGGAGTACCTGTGCCCTTCTAGCTCCATCCCCCTGACTAACTGTTTCAGATGTGCTTTTTAAGATTGAAGTGTGACTAAGTTCATTGCTCTTTTGTTCCAGCTGACCCTCTGGTTGGAAGCATCGCCACACAGTACTTGACCAACAGAGCCGAGCACGACAGGATAGCCAAACAGTGGACCAAACGCTATGCCACATAGACCGGACCCAATCCTGCAGGACCCCTCGCCCTACCCAACACACACACACACACACACACACACACACACACACACACACACACACGGCTGACACCTCCCCTCCTCCCAAATCTATGGAAGCACACCCGCTCCTGTCATCCACCCTGCTCCCTACCCCACCCCAGAGAAATGAACTGTTATTTGTTCCATGCTGACTTGAAAAGCTTCTTTTTTATACAAAGAGTCTATTGGGATTGTATTTTCCAATACACTGAATGTTGATATGGTCATGAAAAGCTTTAATACTGTTATTGTTCTCATCGTTGTTGTTCTTCCTATTGTTATTGCATTGTTTATAACATTGTGGCCACCCCCTCATCATCTTCTTATGTAAAAAGCGTGCGTGTACTATTCCCGTTTCATGTGATGGTTTCATGTAAAATGATCATACTGAGTGAGTGCATTTAGTTTTTTTCTTTCTGTGGTTTTTACAGCTCATGGTCAATATTAGTGCATGGCATCAGGATATGTGTTCATGCAGTGGACATGTAGTCATGAAGTGTTATTATTTCTGTTTTGGCATGGAGTGAGCCCATCCCCATGTATGACGATAGTGGTAGTTTGCTGTACATTTGATGCCTTGTGAGAATACATACTCATTGAATATTCAATTAAACACTGGCTGTGACATAGAGCCTGTCTCAGTCTCCTGCTTTAATTCGACTGTGTGTGTGTGTTTGTGTGTGTGTGTGTGTGTGTGTGTGTGTGTGTGTGTGTGTGTGTGTTTGTGTGACCACTTCTTGTGAGAAATGAATTGTCACGGGGCTCACCACAGAGTAGTAATTACTGTAGATTGCGAAAAGGTTACTTGTATCTTCTCACTAGAAAAAAACCATTACAAATGATTTTATTGTGACATTTCATTTGATTCTTTTTGTTTTCATTTTTCTAGTAACTTGAATTAGAGCAATACAGTAGGGTAGGACTGCTCAATTATGGAAAAAATATAATCACCATTATTTCGGTCAATATTGAAATCACGATAACATAAATACTCGTGTACTTCTGGAAAGATGTTGCAATTCTTGAACTTAAACAACAATGGAAAAAGTTAAATAAAACAGTAAAAAAACAATTGTTTTTCTCGATTATTCTGTTTGTGATCATTGGGAGCCAAAATCATAATCTCGATTAACTTTTGACTTTAGTTAAAACAGACTGTGATCGAAATGAAATGCAAAGACAGCTGCAACACATGTAAATGAAAAAAATATTAAATAAATAGTCTATAATATTAAAAAGAGGCCTATCTCTAAGAAGGATTCTTCAGTTGTTTTCAAAAACAAAAGCAGAGAGAGATGGAGTGAAGCGCAAGACACAAAAACCTTGGACCATAAAGCCGGTTGTTACTGTACTATTCTGGTTTATTACACACACACACAGACACACATTAGGGTGTAACTTCCACTAGTTACACCCCACCCTTCAAAATCTAGTTTGTGTCCCCCCCACTTTCAAATTTGTTTATTCATTATTTCATTTATAAGCCTCGTCAGTGGCTCTTATTTTAAACAATAAAAAAAATAAGAAATGTTTTTCCTATACATAATTTAGTTCTACTCTTTCTGGAAGAATTTATCATTATGATCACCTTCATTATTTCCTGGATTTTGTATCACCATAGTCCCTAAATGTATGTGGAAATGCATGAAATACACACACACACACACACACACACACAGATTCCTTCCTATAATAATAATGTATACTTTAGTTAGATGATGGCAAAACATGATCAAAATGGTCATACATTTGTTTATTGTGTTACTTGGATGGAGTTATAGTGACAATAAATGATTCCACTTTGTGCTGGGGACCCCCTGCAACTCCTTCAAGGACCCTTGGGGGTCCCCGGACCTTACTTTTGAAACAAATGTTTTACACCACATATCGTGTGGTTATAAATGTCCATCAGTTGTCATATTCTGCTGTTTGTGTATTTTATAAATCAACACCTTCAGGTATGCAAAATTGAATAGAGCTCCACACCATCCGGAAGTAAAAGTCCCATTCATTTTCTCTATAAAGATTTAGATTATGAGCCGTAATGAAGTAAAAATCCCATTAATTCTCTCTATAAGGATGTTGATTATGAGCCATAATGAAGTAAAAATCCCATTCATTTTCTCCATAAGGATTTTGATCATGAGCCATAATGTCTAAACCATTCGAGGTAGACTTACCACGAGCTACGAGGTTGTGAAACAAATTTTTCTGCTCCTATATAAGCCACATGTTGATATGATATCGACCTAGTGTTATTCGCGATCTTGCGGAGAAATAATGCGCTACCCATTATCCTATGCATAACAATGCTGTTTCTGATCGGTCCAACTGTTACCATGAAAATGTCTACCGTAGCCACGAAACCACGAACAGCCAGAGCGATTGCTACCATTGAAGTCTTTGATTGTTTCTGTACACACAGTCTTGTAACTTTGTCTTTTTTTACCATTTTTATCAAAATATTTTTACCAAATATCACCGGTCTGGGTTGTTCGCTGGCCTTTAGGTGTTCTTTGGTAATGAATATTTCTCTGATGTACTTAGTGTTCTACAGAATCCTTGGAGTCCTGAAAGAAAGAAAGAAAGAAAGAAAGAAAGAAAGGGCGTTACTTTGGGTTCAACATTGGGGGGGGGGCGTTGAGATCTCTAACTATCTAGGGAGGTTCTGGGACACTTCTGCATGTATTGAAAAAAGCGTAAAAAACTCGACCTAAAAAAAGGCAACAAAATTGTCCAAAATAACCATTGAAAAAGGCGACAAAAAAACAAAACAACTCAAACAAGGTGAAAACACTTTGTCATGGTTTGGCTTGCTGCCTCTCCTGTCTGTTTCCCTCTCCTTTGTGTTTTTTTTGTTTTGCCTTCTTTCTGTTCCGTGCTGAGTGGGGGTGGAGCTCCTGGCTCTCTCTCCCTCCTCGCCAGGACACCTGTGGCCGCCTACACGCCTGAAGCAGATCCACCAATCACCGCTCCTGTCTTAAACCTCGGCTCTCCACCCAGTCTCTGCCAGATCGTCCATCCACCCACCCACAGTATCAATTTCCACTTGTAAAAGTGAGACTTCCATGTCTTTGATTATAAAGCAGGTCTAGGTGCTATATAAATACTGATAAAGTGTCAACATGCTCACAACACACAGAAATGCACACATCACGTATTCACAAACGAGCCGTCACGATTTCCTTCCAACTATATTTTACAAAGGTAGGAAGTGCTGTTACAGTCATTCCCCGGCTGCATTGATGGTGCAGAGACTCTGAGCGTGCATTTGTGGAATACCAAGAAATGCAAACCAATCAGAGCAGACTGGGATTTTTATTGGGGGGGGCTTAAAGAGACAGGCGCTAAAATGGAGCGTTTTACCCAGAGAGGGAATACAGATGTGTTCAGACAGATGTATGAAAAAAATAAAGTGTTTTCTGAACATTAAAGCATGTCAGTATATTCTAGTAGAAACCCAAAATACAAGTATGAACCTGGAGTTATAATACAATAACTTTAATCAGGATTCCTAAAGTTCCCACAATGCCCTTTGACAGCACACAGAGAAGAAGAATGAACATGCTGACTGGTGGGTGGACAGTGGGGTGTGCTGAAACTAACTACCACTTGTTGATGGCCCTCTTTGCAGCGACTGTGTCTGCCCCGTTCTGTGCATGAGACAATGCTCTGCTGTGGGCTTTTCAGGCTCTGACTGCGTTGCAAAACCAGCAAAGTAGAGCAACAGTGGCAGGGTTAATTATGGCTGACACGTCGGGAGGGGGAGGGGGAGCGGGAGGGGGAGTCCTCAATCACACCCACCCTCCCTCCCTTCCTCCTTCGCACACTGTAGGAGGAAGAGTCTGACAAAAAGGAGAAGTCACTGATGCATGGATAATAGTGCAACAGTTGCAATAAGAGAGGTACGTGACCAACACGAGTAAAAAAAGGCCAACGTTGATCTGTGAATGCAAATGCAACTGCATAAGAATGTATATGTTATGCAGGTATAATGTGTTGGCGTGGAGACAGTCTATGTCTGCAGTACATGCTCTCATTACTGCTGACGAGAATGCCAGGTTATTATGTCACACAACAGAGCAGCATGTGGCGGATGATTCTTTTTTGTAATCTATCATATTTTAATATTTAGTTTTGCATATATGTTTTCATGTGACAGACCCCTGGTATAAAATAATGACAATACACACACGTTTCAATTCAATTTTCAGGACACTTTACAAATAGCAGTGTTTCCTCTGTGTTGATTTTGTAGTGGCGGCCCGCCATGGCATCGCGTTTGCCTTTTAAATTACTCTGCCGACATAATGCACCCCCTCCTTGTTGGCTGCCACTCACATTGCAATTTAACAACAAGTAGAACTATTCTGGTTATTGGGCCCGTCCAGTTTAACTCCAGATACTGCTGCGTTGATGGAGTTTATTGTCAAAACGTTCACTTTCTTATAATAAAAGAATAATTATGTTGCTTGCAGCGAAGTGTCACAGTTGCCGGTGGGGCGTGAAGTTTTGGGGGGGGGCAGACTTACTTAAAAAAAATCCTAAAGTAAACAGTGAGATAGAGTAGGTCTAATCTATAATTTACAAAGACTCAACAATTTATCACAATCTCCCCCCAAATTCTGAGAATTTGGCCAGAGCTGCTCCCCCCGTGACCCGACACTGGTGGACAAAGCGGACGAAGATGGATGGATAGATGGTGTCGAGGAAAACTTCTTTTAAACAGGCAGAAACCTCGGACAGACCCTGGCTCTGCCGCTGCCGGTTGGAACACAGGCAGACCTCAGGGGGCCCTAAGGGGCCAGTTGCACTGTGTAGTGTTGATTGATCAATTGCTGTTTTGAGTTAACACTGTATGCACCACAGAAAACCCAATATAAATGGAAATGACAGGCATTATGTGGCATATTCCTAAATAAATGTGTGCTTAATCCATCTACCATAAACTAATTACTAAGTAATGCATAGAGAATGCACAGAGGGAAGGAAATGATGGGACAGTAGGGCTCCATAGCTCAGTTGTATCCCTTAGGATAAATCCAGACCTGGACAATTAGTGAACCTTACTTATAATGTTGCTAGTTTACAAGTAGTCAAATTTAGATATGAAGGCTTCAATGTGTTGTTTTTATGTATTTCCTTAACTTATGTATTTAGTGTGTGTAGGCAATCCAAGGACTATCAAACTGGTGTTGGGTTGTTAGATATCTCAACTGTTTTACATTTAGCATAAATCGTGTTTTTGTGCACTCAAGGAATTATCGATTCATTCATTTTTTCAGTTAGCAGGGCCAGTGCACAATACATATATTGTAGCCTTCCATAGGTCTGTAGGGAGCTGAGTTAAGAACTAGAGGGCCACTGGTTCAGGTCACAGTATGGACCAAAGTATGGTGGTGGACTGAGAGGTGTCAGATCAATGCACCCAATCCCCAACTGCTCGTTCAATCAAATCAAATAAACTCTTGTTGATATATTCAGTTTAAGAATGGCTTTTTGTTTTTTTAAAGTTCAGAGTACAGAAAGCTGCACTCAACCCCAAGAGAGTTCTAGCTATAGTTAGCTATATTCTATGGAAAGTGCCACTTTATACCTGTGTGGCATAAACCTTTCATGGCAACCACTTAGTTTAATGTGTATTTAACCTGCAACACATTTTGCATGTCACACACTGCATCAGACGGTATAATAGCCTTTTAAAACTGTCACCCAACTCTTGGTTGCTCTGTTTTAGTGTTGGGTAGTAACTTAGGCTAATGGCTAACAGTAACCGGTTTTATTAGGCTACTTCCCAGCAGAGAGTAGCCTGGGCTAAGGTTAGGCATTGTTTTTGTGGTCACGTCACACCCTAAATATCTTACAGCAATGACTGGAATGGATTTTATATCTACACTTTTCCATTACTGATGTAAATGTTCTTATTTACTTTGAGCAAAAGGATGCACCATTGCTTCTATTAGCAGTCCTTGCCAAACACATGAGAATGGAGAACACCTGCTGCAGGGCTGGCAGAGGCAGACTGGAAGTAATAGGTGAGGATGTACATGAAGTACTCAGGACCGGGGGAGTTCATGGCTTTCTTTTCTAATAATTGGTCTTGAACAGCTGCTCTTGCCTCGGCCCCACTGAATGTAATCGAGCTCTTTTGTTTAATTCCCTATTACAGCTCAATGTCTCTGCTAGATGATCATAATGAATGTAGATAACTGCTGCTGGACCAACACTTGAGCGAGAAAAGGCACGCGTCCAGCAGAACGGTCAACGTCTTGTGAAGTGTTCACAATCATCCCGGAAGAAAGATGACTGAGCCTTGCAAAATAAAAGCGCCAGACCTTAACTCGTGCTCACCACTCAATCTATTTACAAGTATTATGGATATTGTATTGAACATGGGCGTTTCTAGGAACATGGCAATCATTTTATACTTAGTAAATATAATCATCTTTATTTTAAAGTATTTTCAAAATGTACATTCAAAATGTACATTCAAAATGTTCTTCAAGTTTTAAGCAATATTTCAACATACAGAACAATGTGCTTCATCATTGATAATAGCTAAAGATAATAATACCAATATTTAATGATAACAAATAAATAAGAAACCCATTGACTATCTGAGAGATGGACAAAAATAAGTGGATAGCCATTTTTTTAAATTTTAAAGTCAAGCTCGATCCCACAGATTGTTTGTGATATGTACTCTATTTAGTACTTTATTCTTGTTTAAATAATTGTGTAGTCTATAGACTGGATGCTGTTTCTTACAGATGGTTGATGCTGTTTCTTACGGTTAAATATCCTAAACTGGTCTTACATTTCCTTTTACTACTCATATGCATGTAAAAGTGTTCCTGCATGCAACCAATACAGTTTAGCTTATCTTAATAACATATTATTGTCGCCTGCCTTCTTTGTGCTTTTACTTTTAAAATGATGACCGGAAATCTTTGTTCATTGCAGGCGAATTGACACTGGTGCGTCCAGGCGGCGGAGGCACACACACATAGGCTGTGCACACACACACACAAAGAAAGGTATCAAATACTAAATATCTGTATCACAGCTCATAATACTGTAGCAGTTTATTGTCATTTAGAGAGTGTTAGCGCTGGAAATGTATCCGTGTTACCGTTAAAGGAGAACGTACGAGTCCGTGCATCCTGAGACTGGCTGCACTGAGACCAGCTGCGTGTCGACGGATATGGCTTTAAATGCGAGGACAGCGTCTAAGTGAACGGCGTGGTGTCTTTGTTTCCAGTGGCTTATTTTGGGTTAAACGCGTTAGAACCGGCTTGACAGCGCTGTAGCACCTCTCTGACTTGTTGGGCTGAAAGTTTCATCCGCCTGGTTAGATGTGGGGGGTCCCTGCCGACTGCGACATCACCCCGTCGAAGCCTTTCTGCTTTTCCATCGCCGAGCGTTACGACTCCGCCGCGAGCGGAGGTCTCGTGTCTGCTCGCTGTGTCACTGGTGTCGGCCAAGTAGCCTAGGCCTTTAGCCCAACTGTTTCACCAAACGGTTCCCTTTGTCGCAGCCCGACAAGGCTAAAAATACCACCCGACTGCAAACGTTAGCTGAGGCCAGAATTCGGCATTGTGAAAGAAGAAAACGACCTAACCCGCCGATAAGCCCGAAAAGTTCCTCAGTACCATCCACACAGTGGCGGTTTAAAGTGATCCAGGGTCCGGGCCTAATGGTTTCAAAACGACTGAAGCGTTTATGGGGTCAGTGACCGACCTTGGGCTTCCTAGATGCAGGCTTTAGCTACAATATGTTCGGTTTACCCGTGTAGAAAACGGTCTGAAAAATTCTACATTTCAGTCAAATCCTAATTTAGTTGACACTAACCACTTCCGCACATGGACATTTGAAGAAAAGACAGTAGGCTTAGTAACTGAAACGTTCTAGAAGTATTATTGTATTAAACGCATGCCGAATTCTGAATTTCTAAGTCTTGCAAAAGCTGGAATTGTTTACCCTTAAGCCTTAAATCTCAGCAGTTGTCCGATTTTTTGATTTTCCATTTAACCATGTAGCATTTTCTTCCAGCACATAATGGATCCAACTGGATCCAAACATAGTATGGCTGTGTTATACAGATACTAACCAATGTGAAAGATTAGATGTAAGATTTTATAAACAATGTTAGATGTGTAGAGGGCAAATGTAATTTGGCTTGTGTAACTTTTCTAATCTTGTGTTTGCTTATTCCCCAGGCTCGGTATGTCGGATGAAGATTCCCGTGCCAGCACCAGCTCTTCATCCTCTTCATCGTCAACTCAGCAGCAGCAGGACACAAGCACCCCGAAAAAAAGAGAAAGCAAAGCCAGCATGAGCAAGACTTCCAAACTCCTCTCTACTAGTGCTAAAAGGTGGGCTTGCTTATGGCTGCAGTCAAGAGCATAGGTGCTGATTTAGGTGTCCCTCCGTGGTGATTTAGGTGTCCCTCCATGGTGCTGTAGGGCGCACGGCCTTTCAAAAAAGTTGTTAAAAATGTTTATTTCAGAACCTTAGGCTACAGTATTAGGGGCCCACTAAGGTCTATATAAAGAGACTTCAGATACAGTATTAGGGGACCACTAAGGTCTATATAAAGAGACTTCAGATACAGTATTAGGGGACCACTAAGGTCTATATAAAAGAGACTTCAGATACAGTATTAGGGGACCACTAAGGTCTATATAAAAAGACTTCAGATACAGTATTAGGGGACCACTAAGGTCTATATAAAAGAGACTTCAGATACAGTATTAGGGACCACTAAGGTCTATATTAAAGAGACTTCAGATACAGTATTAGGGGACCACTAAGGTCTATATAAAAGACTTCAGATACAGTATTAGGGACCACTAAGGTCTATATAAAAGAGACTTCAGATACAGTATTAGGGACCACTAAGGTCTATATAAAGAGACTTCAGATACAGTATTAGGGCCCACTACGGTCTAAATAATAGCATCCAAAGAGCACCATTAGAGATGAGCCGGATACTTGGCTGAAACGAGTATCCGGTACGGATAAAGCACTTTTGCCGAATACAAGTATTATACGAGTAATACTGTGCTCGGATTGAATACAAATCCTGATTGGTTAGCTGATTGCATCTGCGTTCTGTGATAGCCTAGTCGTAGTACTTCCTTAACCAGTAGATTTCTGGTAACGTGGGGTTTGTAGTACTTCTTTAACCAGTAGATTTCTGGTAACGTGGGGTTTGTAGTACTTCTTTAACCAGTAGATTTCTGGTAACGTGGGGTTTGTAGTACTTCTTTAACCAGTAGATTTCTGGTAACGTGGGGTTTGTAGTACTTCTTTAACCAGTAGATTTCTGGTAACGTGGGGTTTGTAGTACTTCTTTAACCAGTAGATTTCTGGTAACGTGGGGTTTGTAGTACTTCTTTAACCAGTAGATTTCTGGTAACGTGGGGTTTGTAGTACTTCTTTAACCAGTAGATTTCTGGTAACGTGGGGTTTGTAGTACTTCTTTAACCAGTAGATTTCTGGTAACGTGGGGTTTGTAGTACTTCTTTAACCAGTAGATTTCTGGTAACGTGGGGTTTGTAGTACTTCTTTAACCAGTAGATTTCTGGTAACGTGGGGTTTGTAGTACTTCTTTAACCAGTAGATTTCTGGTAACGTGGGGTTTGTAGTACTTCTTTAACCAGTAGATTTCTGGTAACGTGGGGTTTGTAGTACTTCCTTAACCAGTAGATTTCTGGTAACGTGGGGTTTGTAGTACTTCCTTAACCAGTAGATTTCTGGTAACGTGGGGTTTGTAGTACTTCTTTAACCAGTAGATTTCTGGTAACGTGGGGTTTGTAGTACTTCTTTAACCAGTAGATTTCTGGTAACGTGGGGTTTGTAGTACTTCTTTAACCAGTAGATTTCTGGTAACGTGGGGTTTGTAGTACTTCTTTAACCAGTAGATTTCTGGTAACGTGGGGTTTGTAGTACTTCTTTAACCAGTAGATTTCTGGTAACGTGGGGTTTGTAGTACTTCTTTAACCAGTAGATTTCTGGTAACGTGGGGTTTGTAGTACTTCTTTAACCAGTAGATTTCTGGTAACGTGGGGTTTGTAGTACTTCTTTAACCAGTAGATTTCTGGTAACGTGGGGTTTGTAGTACTTCTTTAACCAGTAGATTTCTGGTAACGTGGGGTTTGTAGTACTTCTTTAACCAGTAGATTTCTGGTAACGTGGGGTTTGTAGTACTTCTTTAACCAGTAGATTTCTGGTAACGTGGGGTTTGTAGTACTTCTTTAACCAGTAGATTTTTGGTAACGTGGGGTTTGTAGTACTTCTTTAACCAGTAGATTTCTGGTAACGTGGGGTTTGTAGTACTTCTTTAACCAGTAGATTTCTGGTAACGTGGGGTTTGTAGTACTTCCTTAACCAGTAGATTTCTGGTAACGTGGGGTTTGTAGTACTTCCTTAACCAGTAGATTTCTGGTAACGTGGGTTTTCAAACAGTGCGTGGTAGAATGCGACTCGCGCTGCGTCTCTGCCGTCGGAGATTTGTTTTTATTTTTATTTTTAAACCTCTGCCTTCAATCTATTTGATCCGTAGAACACATTCTCTCTCTCTCTCTCTCTCTCTCTCTCTCTCTCTCTCTCACACACACTTACACATACCTGGTGTGGAAATAAAAAATTTAATTAAAAAAAAAGAACCAAAAACAAAAAAATTACACTGATCATAAAAAATTAAAAGTTAAAAAAAAGTTATATTATTGAGTATGAAAACTCTTGTTCATTACATTTTACTTCATAATTGCAACCGCATGTGTTGTATTCATTGTTGCAAAACTTGTTCTGTATATAGTTTGTTTGTTACCATGACAACACCACTGAGCTGAAGCTCAATGCTGATGCTGTCATGGAAATTGTTTTCTAATCAGCAATAAATATAACAATTTCTGTTCAAGCCATATCAATTGCATGCTTAAAATAACATACTGGTTAAAACCCCGCCCATTTCAAGACAACCCGACCCACTTCCGGGTTAAATTCTATCCACTTCCAGGTTAGGCCCCGTCCAGTCCGAGTACAGATAATTCATATGGTAAACAGATACAGATAATGCTGTACTCGCTCATCCCTAAGCACCATGTCATGGGCTCTTTAACTGACACGTAACTGCTATCAGCTTCCTGGGAAATGAAGAATCAATGGAGCAGGGCAACTGACAGCGACATAACCAATCACACTAGGACAGACGCTCCACTTAGCACCAACTGCAACGTTTAATTTTAAATGAATGGAGCCTACTGGCAGTCTGGCACATGTGGGTGCTCAGTATTTTCTCTGGGTACTCGAGCTCCAGAGTGCCCAGAGCTGTCATTGTACTGTATGTTCAATTCATTCATTCAAAAAAAGGAAATTCAACAAGCAAGTTGCTGTATTTTTGCAGAGTACTCAAAGCAGCAGACCTAGGTACCATCCAGTGTCTTGATTTTGACTTGAGTTTTGATTTACAGTATTTGATCATAGCTTAGCGTTTCATGCATACATTTTCTATGCTTTTCCAGGATTCAGAAGGAATTGGCGGACATAACATTGGATCCGCCACCAAACTGCAGGTGAGTGAATTATGACAATGATTGTGTAATTAGAATTGTGTGTTTTTCAGTGCAAGTGTGGTAGTATTTTTCTAAAGGGAACATTAAGTCTATTATGTGAAATTAAGGCAAGTAGTCCTTTATGTGGCCATCTTGAATGCAAAGGTGGAAAAGCCTGTCTCCGTCTGTGTGCTAGAATCTTTTTGCTTCACTGCCTCGCATGCAGGCTCTGACATTTCCTTTCTTTCACTGCCTGCCTCTATGACAGGCACGTATTTATTTTGTCTGCCACTCTTAAAATGTATGCACTTAATGAAGAATGGCATATAGATATTTAGATCATTTAGACATTTAATGTAAAGAAAGATGTCATTCAGTGTTGTAGGCAACAATACTGCACACATGCACACGCTTACATGAATGCGCCCACCCTAGGGTGTAATTTCCTGTGTGTGTGTGTGTGTGTGTGTGTGTGCGTGTGCGCGCCTTTTTGATAGATAGATATAGAGCCCAAAAAAGGCAATTTGATTTTAACCTAAAATAGTTCAGACCTAGTTGTTAAGTTTCTCGAGCTGTGCCCAAAGGGATCTGTGACACATTCAGGTCCCGGTTAGCGTCCCTAGAAAACAGATCTCATACCTCACCAAACAGTTTTTTTTGTTTTTGTTTGCCAAATAGTTTCAGTTTGACCTGTCTTTCAAACAAGCTTGGCAGGTTTAGACACGTGTCATGCAAATGAATTCTCACCATGTGCTGCACGTGTAGAGCTACTACTAGGCATAAGCCATATCTTAACATGCTGAATGCCACACTGTTGTTTTGCATGATACATCTGATGCACATACTGTATTCCGGGCATTCAAAAATCTATGGTTTAGCTGCACACAGTAAGAATGAAGTAAAGGCACTTTACCTGTAATTTTTGATTAACAAAAGTGTATATTATGCTTGAGGAAAATAAAACCCAGATTAACAAAACTGGTTCTAAAAAAAATAAAAAAAATAAAATAAAAACTATATACATTTTTAATAAATCAGAGTCCGTTAAAGTCTGACTCTGGAGATAAAACTGAGATTAGTTCTCATGCTCAAGTTTGTGTTCTGCTTATTCAACAGTTGTTTGCTAAATGGCTCTTTCAAAAAAAACCTCTTAAGGGGGGCAAAAAATTCCTCTATGCAGGAAAAGTGTGTGTGTGTGTGTGTGTGTGTGTGTGTGTGTGGACCTCGAATGCAAGCTGATTGCATAACAACGAGCTTAAAACCAAAAGGTGCGCAGCCGAGAACCAAAACAAGTATTTAGATGGTGAGCACTGGAGGGAGGGAGGGAGAGAGAGACTGGACCATAGGTTAGAACGACAACACAGAGAGAGACTGGACCACATGTTAGAACGACAACACAGACAGAGAGAGAGACTGGACCACAGGTTAGAACGACAAGAGAGAGAAAGACTGGACCACAGGTTAGAACGACGAGAGAGAGAGACTGGACCACAGGTTAGAACGACGAGAGAGAGAGAAAGACTGGACCACAGGTTAGAACGACAACACAGACAGCGAGAGAGACTGAACCACAGGTTAGAACGACGAGAGAGACAGACTGAACCACAGATTAGAACGAAGAGAGAGACAGACTGAACCACAGATTAGAACGAAGAGAGAGAGAGAGAACCACAGGTTAGAACGACGAGAGAGAGAGACTGAACCACAGGTTAGAACGACGAGAGAGAGAGACTGAACCACAGGTTAGAACGACGAGAGAGAGAGACTGAACCACAGATTAGAACGACGAGAGAGAGAGAGAGAGAGAGAGACTGGACCACAGGTTAGAACGACGAGAGAGAGAGAGAGAGAGAGACTGGACCACAGGTTAGAACGACGAGAGAGAGAGAGAGAGAGAGAGACTGGACCACAGGTTAGAACGACGAGAGAGAGAGAGACTGAACCACAGGTTAGAACGGCGAGAGAGAGAGAGAGAGAGACTGAACCACAGGTTAGAACGACGAGAGAGAAAGAGAGACTGAACCACAGGTTAGAACGACGAGAGAGAAAGAGAGACTGAACCACAGGTTAGAACGACGAGAGAGAAAGAGAGACTGAACCACAGGTTAGAACGACAAGACAGAGGAAGGTAACGGACAAAATGGGGGGCATCCGGTGGAATGTCTGGCAGCACCGGAGCGATCCCGGTAGTGGAACGTCGTGGATATAGACTAGGCCTTTCCAGGCAAGTGCAGTCGATGGTCAAAATGCCTTGAACTTTGACTTGGACTTGTCTCAACTGACTTGTGACTTGAAACTTAAGGCCTTTCCATTGCATAGTACAACTCGCTTTCCATACAAGGTTCTTTTCTCTATTCCGTTTTGTTAGCTGATGGTGAAACTGTGGACCGCGGCGTGGTTTGGCAGGCAGCCAATTTTAAATGATCCATCGCTGCAGTGAATAAAAGAATAGCGCCCGCTATTGACGGTAGCTTGGCTGTTTAAAAACGGTGGGTTGTCCCAAGTGATGATTCTCTGACAAATCAGTGGGTTACAGGGTTTTAATTCCACATCTTGGTATCGACTCAGCTCCCTTGGTACCTGGTGGGACCAAAAAAGTACCAGGTACCATCATCAGGTACTAACTTTTTCTAAAAGCAGAACTATAAAAGAGGGAGTTGAGCCGTGCCGTACCATGTAGTAGGAACGCGGCATTGAAGTCAGTAGAAAGGTAGCCCAAGATTTTCTCCATTTAAAAAGGACTCTGCATTGAAACATTTTAAACGTTGTTCTCTTAACATAGCCTGAGGAGATCAAGTCTTTTCAATGCATTGTGATTGCCTAACATGTCTAAAGCAGCTCTTTCAATGAATTTTCTTTTTAAACTCTTAAACAACGTCACAGAATGTTGACAGGTTTTTTCATTACATTTTTAATATTTGTTGAAAAATAGTGCGAATAAGCTAGCATTTTGAACCGTAACCCGCTGTAGCCAGTATGATAGTGCTGATGTCTTTGCCGTTACATTCTGACATTTCCTGTAGTCTTTTCAATGCAAAAGACAAGCCTTGCATAGCCACATTGGCTTGTCTGCCAAAACATATTTTTGATTAATCTGTAGCCAAAAATAGTTCCTGACAAATACACTCCTCCTTTTTTAATTAATGTACTGTATGCAAAACTTTTCTTTATTACTTTTTTTAAATGTGAAACTACATATTTGGAGGAACCAGTAGATCTTGTGGCTGAGCGCCGCAGACAGTGGGGGAAAAATTGACATAATGTTTTTGGTCAAATATGTTGACAATAAGAAAAAAATACAGAAGAATAGCACCCCATCTTAATTTATAATTCAAGTCTTCAACTCTAGTGAGTATGTTGTATTCGTTTTTAATGAATTCACAGTCGATGGTTGAACAATTGGTGTCACATTCTGTACCTTGCATTTTCAGATCATTTTTCTATTTGGCCAAAGTCATGTTTCTTTTTAGTGGGCTGTGTTGTAGCTCTCTCAGCCACTGACAGAGATCTGTGTATTCAGGCATCTCTCTTTGTTTATTCGCTCAGACCGCCTCC
>JABXJD010000155.1:1275000-1429287 GCA_013375575.1 Percina caprodes
CCCTGCTGAAGTTCTTATGACAGTAACAATAAATGGTTTATATGTTCCAGTGCTGTTAAGCTATGAGAGAAGTCAGCTACCTGGGTTAATGTACATTTAGTTTTGATTCCTGACCGTGTGTCTGTATGTTTGCTTCTTTTTGTGTGTGATTAATCTCTGCTCTTCCTCTCTGGCTTGATAAAGAGCGGGCAGAGTGGGGCATCTGCCTCAGAAAGTGAGATTATTGCCTGACATTCACCTCTTCTGTTACTTTGAACAGACAGCATGCAGAGGCTACTGATTGTCACACAGCAGGGTGCATAGTTTGTTTATGCAAAGTGTGTAAATCTTATGTCTATCTGTATTTATGTTGCTGTACATGGTGTATGTACACTTTCCAACTGAAACAAGTCTTTCATTTTTTATCTGTCAAACTGGAAAAGTGTAGTTTGGAGCGCTTCGAGTATTCAATTGCGTGAGAACTTGTCCAGTATTAAAACCGCTAGAGGAAGCAACTGTAGTCTTACTGTGTTGCTGCTGTTGAATCGAGGCTCATGTGAAGCGGCTGTAGTCTTACTGTGTTGCTGCTGTTGAATCGAGGCTCATGTGAAGCGGCTGTAGTCTTACTGTGTTGCTGCTGTTGAATCGAGGCTCATGTGAAGCGGCTGTAGTCTCACTGTGTTGCTGCTGTTGAATCGGGGCTCATGTGAAGCGGCTGTAGTCTTACTGTGTTGCTGCTGTTGAATCGAGGCTCATGTGAAGCGGCTGTAGTCTTACTGTGTTGCTGCTGTTGAATCGAGGCTCATGTGAAGCGGCTGTAGTCTTACTGTGTTGCTGCTGTTGAATCGGGGCTCATGTGAAGCGGCTGTAGTCTTACTGTGTTGCTGCTGTTGAATCGGGGCTCATGTGAAGCGGCTGTAGTCTCACTGTGTTGCTGCTGTTGAATTGAGGCTCCTGTGAAGCAACTGTAGTCTTACTGTGTTGCTGCTGTTGAATCGGGGCTCATGTGAAGCGGCTGTAGTCTTACTGTGTTGCTGCTGTTGAATCGAGGCTCATGTGAAGCGGCTGTAGTCTTACTGTGTTGCTGCTGTTGAATCGAGGCTCATGTGAAGCGGCTGTAGTCTTACTGTGTTGCTGCTGTTGAATCGAGGCTCATGTGAAGCGGCTGTAGTCTTACTGTGTTGCTGCTGTTGAATCGAGGCTCATGTGAAGCGGCTGTAGTCTTACTGTGTTGCTGCTGTTGAATCGAGGCTCATGTGAAGCGGCTGTAGTCTTACTGTGTTGCTGCTGTTGAATCGGGGCTCATGTGAAGCGGCTGTAGTCTTACTGTGTTGCTGCTGTTGAATCGGGGCTCATGTGAAGCGGCTGTAGTCTTACTGTGTTGCTGCTGTTGAATCGAGGCTCATGTGAAGCGGCTGTAGTCTTACTGTGTTGCTGCTGTTGAATCGAGGCTCATGTGAAGCGGCTGTAGTCTTACTGTGTTGCTGCTGTTGAATCGAGGCTCATGTGAAGCGGCTGTAGTCTTACTGTGTTGCTGCTGTTGAATCGGGGCTCATGTGAAGCGGCTGTAGTCTTACTGTGTTGCTGCTGTTGAATTGGGGCTCTTGTGAAGTGACTGTAGTTGTCAGCCTCAGATTTATCTTGACAGGCTAATGATCTTATCTTTTTATCACTTCCCACTTTGTTGGCATAACGACTCGCATGGCTGATTGCACTTTATTGTTGTGATTAATTACCAATAAGATGCCATGGAATAGAGTTCTGACTGCAAACCATTAAAAAGATGGTACTTGTTTAGTAATTTTAGTTGTTTAGCAGATGTTGAGTGCAACAGCAGAAAAAAGCCTCAGTACATTGAAGATAAACTATAAAAGAGTCAGAAAACAGACTAGATGTTAAACTAATGACTACCATACACTAGAAGATTTTGAATAGACTTTGAAAAGACTAATGAATGACACCATCTCATAAAGACTGTTATAATATGTAAAGACTGGGGATTATACAGGGTCACACATTACAAGACTCTAACTAGAAATGTTTTGAAAGATTAGTTTAAGGGTGTACAGTGGAGGCCGTGAAATACAACGCGTCTTGCAGCACTTATTTGACACTTAGAAAGCCCAAAGTAGAACACATTTAGAATTCTTTTCAAAATAACATTGAAAATAAATTGTAATCATACTATTTACAGAATTACAATTAAAGGGGCCTTTATAAAAACAAGGTATGTAATGACAATGTGAAAACAATGTGACAGGGTGAATGAGGAGTTGCCTTTTAGCTCATTAACTAGATTTACATTCACATTCAGACAGAGCAGTCGGAATAAGCGTCTTGATCGGGGTTTTTACCACAGTTTGCTACAGTTTACGGCCTCATGCTTGTTGACGACTTACGGTCAGCTCTGTGTGTTGCTATGGTTACTGTACACAAAAAATTCTGACAACAGTTTTTTTGATATGCACAAACATCGTAACGCTGACATTTTCAAGAAGATGGTCAAAGGAATGAACGGAAGGGCAAGGCAGCTTCATTTGTACAGCACATTTCATGTGAAGCACTTTGAATTGTCCTGTTGCTGAAAACAGTTAAAAAAAAAAAACAACTAAAACATACATAATAAAAATTACAGTTCAGTATAAGAAATGAAACATTAAAGAAAAAAAGTTTGTTCCAGATATGAGGAGCATAGAACCTGAACACTGTTTCCCCTTGTTAAGTTCTGACGCTGGGGACAGAAAGCAGACTGGTCCCAGACCACCTAAGAGGTCTGGGTGGTTTGTAGTGTAGTAGAAGATCAGAAATGTATTTTGGCCCTAACCGATTTAGTGATTTATAAACCAGCAAAGGTATTTTGAAATCAATTCTTTGAGGCACAGGAAGCCAGTGTAAGGACTTTAGAACTAGAGTGATGTGATCCAGTCTCTTGGTCTTAGTGAGGACTGGAGTGATGTGATCCAGTCTCTTGGTCTTAGTGAGGACTGGAGTGATGTGATCCAGTCTCTTGGTCTTAGTGAGGACTGGAGTGATGTGATCCAGTCTCTTGGTCGTTCTGGATCAGCTGCAGCTGTCTGAGTGATTTTTTACGGAGACCTGTCCATGCTGTCTACTGAAGATGACAGCATGGACCCCTATTGAGACATAAGTCGTTTAACCCTTGATATATTCTTAAGGTGATAATAGGCTGACTTTGTAATTGTCTTAATGTGGCTGTTAGAGTTCAGGTCAGAGTCCATGACTACACCAAGATTTCTGGCTTTGTCTGTTGTTTGAAGCTGAGCACAGACTTTTAATCGTTCCTCTTTTGCTCCAAAAACAACCACCTCAGTTTTTCCCTCATTTAATTTCAGAAAGTTCTGGCACATCCAGCCGTTAATTTGTTCGATGCACTTAGTCAGTTTTTGTATTGGACTATAGTCCCCTGGTGATAAGGTTATGTAAAAGATTTAAAAAAACAGTAAAAACACCAAAATACTCTGTTTTCCCAAAGACACGGTGTCTGACTTGATCCAAAGAATCCCAGATATCATGGCAGAGCACCCAACTGTGAAGAACATTATACTGCATATAGGGTCGCATGATGTTGTAAAGCAACAGTCTGAATTGCAGAAACTGGACTTTATGGAACTGCTAAACAAAGTCAGTTCCTTAAACGCAGATGTGTTTATCAGTGGGCCTATACCACCAGTGAGAAGAGGAGCTGAGAGATTCAGCCGACTGTTGGCACTAAACAAATGGCTGTCAACTCAATGTATTGTCCATTCTCTGCAGTTCATTGACAATTTTAACATTTTCTGGGAGCGCTTACATCTTTTTAAAGCAGATGGACTTTTCCTTAACAGGCCAGGAGTAAAGCTGTTCACCTCTAACCTACTTTACTCTCTACGCTACACATCTACTCCCTCCGTCAAGGACACAAGACCAGACCAATCTAAACAAGAGGAAAATAAAACAAAGTTTGGCAGTGATTCACCACAGCCCCCACCTGTGCACAGATTTGACCGTGGGAGACCAGACAGCAGAGATACGGAACCCCAACTCTCCTTTTCACCCGTCCAGCACCCCTCAAACCCCCCTACCAGCCCCGAATCCCTTGAGGAGCCATCGCTATCTCCACGCACTCTTTCCCCTCTTTCCCCTACCCACATGTTGGAGTTCACTGACCAGATGAAGCAGCTGGTAGATGTTGGAACCAAATTTACCCCCCTTCCTTCACCCATGACTCAACCCCGGACAAAAGTAAAACGCCAGGCACCTCTGCCCGATAAGGACGCTTGTGTGCAAAATCCAGCAAGCAAAAACTGATATGTGCCGGGCCTAGGCTCCAGGACTAGTGACACTCATGACTTTTTCAAAGACAAGCCCGGGCCCTGTGTTTTCAATTCTTCCTCAATTTATGTTGTGATAGGCAATAGAAAAATGATGGTGAATAAGCACTTAACTGCAAACTTAGCAAATTTAGCATCCATTCCTCGTCAGCCACAGCCTGTTACAAAAAATGAGAACACACTAACACTAGCTTTACTAAACATCAGGTCTTTGGCAGGAAAATCCTTTTTAATTAATGATTTTATTATTAATCACAATCTAGATTTTATGTTTTTAACTGAGACCTGGTTAGACCATAATAACAGCGCTGCTGTTCTCATCGAGTCAGCTCCCCCTAACTTCAGTTTTATGAGCGAGAATAGAGTGAATAAGAAAGGAGGTGGAGTTGCCATTTTGTTTAATGACTCATTCCACTGTACGCAAATATGTTATGGAAATTTTGCTTCTTTTGAATATGTGGTTCTACAGTTGAGATCGTCCCCTCAAGCAATATTTCTAAATATCTATAGGCCACCTAAATATTGTGCAACCTTTATTGATGACTTCACTGAACTGCTGTCTATAATCTGCATTAACTTTGATTGTGTAATCATTGTGGGTGATTTTAACATTCATGTTGACAACCCCCAGGACAGGGGGACCAAAGAACTGTGTTGTGTTTTTGAGAACTATGGACTGACTCAGCATGTGACAGAGCCCACGCACAATAAGGGGCACACTCTGGACTTGATTGTCTCCAAGGGTCTGAATATTTCCAAGGTTGTGGTGACTGACGTTGCTCTGTCTGATCATTCCTGTGTTTTCTTTAACGGCTTTATCTCTGTGCCCAAAAGTGTCCAAACAAAGATAATCAGAAAACGGTATATCACTGAAAACACCAGTGAAAAATTTACTCAGCTTTTCTCCGCTGCACCCGCCCCCCCTGGGCTCTCAGTCACTGAGCTTGTAGATCATTTCAACTGTAAAATTACAAATGTTATTGATGCCATTGCTCCCACTAAGGTCAAAGTTGTCTCTTGTAAGAAAAGGTCTCCATGGAGAAATGTCCCACTGGTGAGAACAGAAAAAAGAGAGTGTCGAAAAGCTGAACGAAGGTGGCGACAAACAAATCTCCTGGTCCATTATAACACCTATAAAGAGAGACTTCGCATTTATAATTTGGAACTGAGGAATGCAAGGCGGTCCTTCTTCTCTGATATTATCTCTAGAAACCATAATAATTCACGTGCTTTGTTTGCTACTGTCGATAGGTTAACAAACCCTCCAGTACCAGTAGCATCTGAACTTTTATCTTCCAAGGCCTGCAATGACTTTGCCTCCTTCTTCAAAGAAAAATTCAAAAGATTAGACAAACAGTTAGTGCCTCCATATCAAGTACAGGATGTGTGTTGTCACAGTGTTCAAGCAGAACTAGTTCCAATATGACTGAGTTTCATGCGATCAACCATAAAAACCTGGAGGACATTATACAACATCTGAAAACTTCCTCCTGTTGCCTTGATATTCTACCAACGGGTGTTTTCAAAAATGTCTTGAATTGTTTGTCTTCTGATCTTCTACAGATTGTGAACACATCTCTTCTTTCAGGAATCTTTCCACAGGCCTTGAAAACTGCAGTAATCAAGCCACTCTTAAAAAGAACAATCTAGACACATCCCTAATGAGCAACTATAGGCCAATATCAAACCTTCCGTTCTTAAGTAAAATCATTGAAAAAGCAGTTTTTCAACAACTCAATTATTTCTTGTCACTAAACAACAGCTTTGATACCTTTCAGTCGGGCTTCCGACCACACCACAGCACTGAGACGGCTCTCGTTAAGGTCTTTAATGACATCCACCTTAACACAGATAATGGCAAAATTTCAGTCTTAGTATTACTTGATCTCAGTGCTGCATTTGATACGGTCGACCACGACATATTACTAGACCGATTGGAAAACTGGGTTGGTCTTTCTGGCTCAGTACTAAACTGGTTTGAATCCTACTTACAGAATAGGGATTACTTTGTGTCAATAGGTAATTATACATCTGAGCGTACAAATATGACGTGTGGAGTTCCCCAAGGCTCCATTCTGGGGCCTCTTCTGTTTAACATCTACATGCTTCCACTGGCTCAGATTATGGAAAACAACAAAATAAGTTACCATAGTTATGCGGATGACACACAAATTTACATAACCTTATCGCCAGGGACTATAGTCCAATACAAAAACTGACTAAGTGTATTGAACAAATTAACGGCTGGATGTGCCAAAACTTTATGAAATTAAATGAGGGAAAAACTGAGGTGGTTGTTTTTGGAGCAAAAGAGGAAAGATTAAAAGTTTGCGCTCAGCTTCAAACAACAATGTTAAAAACAACAGACAAAGCCAGAAATCTTGGTGTAATCATGGACTCTGACCTGAATTTTAACAGCCATATAAAGACAATTACAAAGTCAGCCTATTATCACCTTAAGAATATATCAAGGGTTAAAGGACTTATGTGTCAACAGGATTTGGAAAAACTTGTCCATGCTTTCATCTTCAGTAGACTTGACTACTGTAACAGGGTCTTTACAGGTCTCCCTAAAAAATCAATCAGACAGCTGCAGCTGATTCAGAACGCTGCTGCTCGAGTCCTCACTAAGACCAAGAAACTGGATCACATCACTCCAGTTCTGAAGTCCTTACACTGGCTTCCTGTGCCCCAAAGAATTGATTTCAAAGTTCTTTTGCTAGTTTATAAATCACTAAACGGTTTAGGGCCAAAATACATTTCTGATCTGCTAGTACACTATGACCCCCCCAGACCTCTAAGGTCATCTGGGGCAGGTCTACTGTCTGTTCCTAGAGTCAGAACTAAACAGGGGGAAGCAGCGTTCAGTTTCTATGCTCCTCATATCTGGAATAAACTCCCAGAAACCTGCAGGTCTGCTGCTACTCTTAGTTCTTTTAAATCAATGCTGAAGACCTTTCTTTTCGATGTTGCCTTTCTTTAAATTATGTTCATTTCTTTCTTTTATACTGCACTGTAACTTTTATTCTTGTGTTTTATTTGTTTTTATATATATATATATATATCGGTTTTACTTTCTTTTAACTGTTTTTGTGTAAAGCACTTTGAATTGCCCTGTTGCTGAAATGTGCTATATAAATAAAGCTGCCTTGCCTTGCCTTGCCTAAATAAAGAGGGAGGCTGTCCAACAATCCACCACCGTTAGAAAACGTTGACATAATCCAATTTTTTTACGGCTGCGTGTAAACGGGAATAGAAGTGGAATATTCACTTTCATTAGCCATGTAAACGGCTTAGTCAGAATATCATCCTTTTCGGTAATAAGGGCAAAACCGGAATATGTGCATGTCATTTACATAATGTAAACGTAGTCCATGGATAAATTTACTGTTGTGGTTCACACAGGCCACAGGAGGCAGCACCGCTATCACCATAAAAAGCCCTCTATAGTGCACTGGAAAACCATATTAGTACAAAAAACAAATATAAGGTTGTTTCAATGTAAAGATATTAGTGACCCCTGCCTTAATGTTATCTGTTTATAACTTATAATTGTACACATAATCAGTCAACTTAACTAAAAAAAAAGAAAATTAAGAATTCAGATAACAGCTGTTGAGTTATACTGACAGAAGTTTCCAATCGGATCCCTTTTTGTTTTTCAGTTCTAACTTTTGGTTTTAATGGTTGTGTTTGGGAATAAAAAGCCGGCACAGTGATGTATAGGAACATTTAGGATAGGGTATCGTTCAAAAACATTCAGCCTTCATGACCATAGGTGAGGGTAGGAACGAAAATTGCCCGGTAGATGGTGGTTCAGCTCTCTTTTCGTCACAACGGTGCGATAAACTGAATGTAATACCGCACCAGCTGCTCCGATTCTCCGACCAATCTCACGCTCCATAGTCCCCTCACTCGCGAACAAGACCCCAAGGTACTTAAACTCCTTCACTTGGGGTAAGGACTCACTCCCTACCCGAAGAAAGCACTCCATCGGTTTCCTGCTGAGAACCATGGCCTCAGATTTAGAGGTGCTGATCCTCATCCCAGCCGCTTCACACTCTGCTGCGAACCGATCCAGTGAGTGCTGGAGGTCACAGGCCGATGACGCCATAAAGACCACATCATCTGCAAAAAGCAGCGATGAGATCCCGAGCCCACCAAACTGCAACCCCTCCCCGCCCCGACTACGCCTCGATATCCTGTCCATAAATATAACAGGATTGGTGACAAAGCGCAGCCCTGGCGGAGGCCAACCCTCACCTGGAACGAGTCCGACTTACTGCCGAGAACCCGGACACAGCTCTCGCTTTGGTCATACAGAGATTGGATGGCCCTGAGAAGGGACCCCCTCACCCCTTAACAAAAATAAATTACATCATTACGGCACAAGTCTTTATTTCTTCTTTTTTTCAGCTCCTACTACTACTCATTGCGTAAAGCAAAGTTTTGTGATGGTAGACAGCCAATCAGCAGCATTGATAGAGCTTGGTAGAAGCATGATGCATGCTGATTGGCTCACTGACGATCAGATTTTGCAATTTGGTCCTGAATACCGAGACATCTTTCAATACTAAGCAGGCAATTTGTTCTGTCTATAAAGTATTGTATTGGGTACCCAGCCCAAGAAACTTTGGAGCTTTTTGCACAATTATTGTTTTATTGAACTTTTTGACAAAGATAGATGCTTGGATTCATTTGGAGCTGGATGTAAAAACCCATTTTTGCATTAAAAAAAGAAGTGCAGTATTTGGTGTGTTTTTGGCCATTGTGTTAATGTTGTCATACTAAGTATTGAGCTTTTTGACTTGCAAGTCATGTCTCAAAGACTTGAGCGTTGACTTGGAGTTGCCACTCAGAGTTTTTAGAAAATTAGAATCCTAGAATAACCCGTGTAATTAAAATGTTGTGGTTAAGTCGGGCGACTAAAGAGGTTTTCATCTTCCAAATGTTTGAGAATGTCATATTCCCTGTCTGTGTTCCGACAGCGCCGGTCCCAAAGGTGACAACATCTATGAGTGGAGGTCAACCATCCTGGGCCCCCCAGGTTCCGTGTACGAGGGGGGAGTGTTTTTCCTGGACATCGCCTTCACCCCAGACTACCCCTTCAAACCACCCAAGGTGAACTGTGAATGGTTGTTGGCTCTATTTCAAAGAGGTGTCATTGTCATATGGTTCCACTAGAGGGCCCCTTTGCACTTTGGAATGCAGCTCATACTTCCAATCTGAAGTCTCCAGGCTTCTCTAATATATGGGATCATCTTTTCCTTTTTTTAGAGTATCTGTCCCAAACAAACATTTAAAAAATGTCTTTTTTATGATTAATCATTTTTATTTTAAACACAACACAAAACAAGAAAAGATAACACACAATATTCAAAACCATACAAAAAAGTAGACAAACTGAAAATTTGTATGAATTAGGGCTGCACTATATGAGGAAACAGTGCGATATTCGATAACGTGGTCGGATATCGCTATAATGATATTCTGCTAAAATACATCAACAAATGAAAGGAAATCATTTCCAACATTTTGAACATTGAATTGACTATAAAAGGCAGCACCGAAAGAATTACATTTTAAAGTGCAGTTTTCTACTGATATTCTCTTTCAACTAACAAAATATTCCTGAGTGTGTTTCTCAATGTGTTTGTGCGCCAGTTGATATCGCAATGACAATAAAAAATACAAAAAATATTGTGCAGCCCTAGTATAATGGCGTTTTTCCACTGCGTGGTATCTACTCGACTCGCCTCGACTCTACTCTCCTTTTTTGGTTTTCCATTACGAAAAAAAGTCCCTGGGACCTGCTACCAGGTACTTTTTAGTACTACCTCAGTCGAGGTTCCAAGCGAGCTGAGGCGATACCAAAAGGTGACGTGAAACCTGCAGACTGCTGGTTGGTCGGAGGACCGTCACTTATGACTGCGTTTTTAGCAAACAAGAGTGCAGTGTGTGTGTCCGGAACAACCACGCCATTAAACAAAAATAAAAAAATAAATCTAGCCAGACACGACAGATTATCTACTCTCTGCACTATTCTCACTTTTCTATTCTCACTATTCAATATTAAGGGCTATTATTTAGCATTTCGTTTCCAATATTGCACACTGTTACTTTTAAAAAAAACAAACAGACAATTTATCAAAGAAAAGATTTTATTTAGCTATTCAAGTAGCGCATCAAACCGTCCCGTACATCCCGGTCTTCTTCCTCTGCACCCTGCGACAGTGTCACCACCGGCTCTGCTGTCCCTGATGCATCCCAGTCATCGTCATAAGCCTCTCCGTGACTCTCAAACATTTTACACAGCAGGTCAGAACCAGAGATTTCACCCGTCGGACATCGAACGCCCAAACAGACGTCTGCGGCAGCGATTTTGCAAAGCGTGAAGGATCTGAAACACACCGTACACAGCATATATATTTTGGTGTGTAATCATAGTTGCTAAAGTTCATGTACTTTTATATAGCGTATAGTAAATACTGACTGTGACCCTGAACACATACAAATGTTAGCTAACGTTACCTGGGGCCTGTTGCACGAAAGTAGAATAAAGATATCCAGGATAAGTGAAAAAGCGCCGCTTGACTTAGTGTGATCTGCTCATTGCAGCTTAATCGGTTGGACGTTTGCCGAGCCAGGATGAACAGGTGAAGCTATGTCAAGCCAGGTGTAGATAGCTGGGATAAGTGCACGTTCACGGCTTTCTTAAATAGACCACGGTATCGATCACAGATTTACTGATGCAGAAATGGAGACGACGCATGCGGCATATGTTTCACCCAATGAGCAGCAGCTTCTAGTGGAAAGTAACGAGGAGGTGAAGAATATAATATGCAGAAAGGGAAATACGGCTCTTATCAAACGGAGAGAAAAAGCACAACAGACTATAGTGGACTGACTGAATGCGTAAGGATCTAAAAATATCTACTCAGCCGACTAGTCACTTTTTTTATTTTACAAAGTTGTAGGCTACACAGTGTTTTAATTGCTCTAAATATGCTAGTTTCATGTTTCGTTTTTAGGTGATAAATGTGCTGGTTTTACCGTAAAGTGTCTTTGAGTAGCCTACCATGTAAAGCACAATATAAATAAAATGTATTATTTAGCCTACTTTGCCTTTAAAAGTGAGCAGAGGGAATTAATGTTCCTCGGGAGATGGACTCTAAGGCTTAATTTCAAACCCTTATACACCACACGTGAACATGTTTTACAACCATAATGATTCTAAATATCTTTGTACAATTAATGTTCATACAGAACAATCAGAAAGGTACAACAACTAGAAAAAGAAGTGACTTCAATACACGCTGTGAGCATATGTGTAAAACAATATTCGTGTTTTCTTTTTTTATTCTTCTGACAATTAACAGCATCAAAATAAATATATTAAGAAGCATTGTGTGGTTCCCTGTGTGCTGAATGTAAACTACACTATATACGTGCTGTATATAGGCCACGTTATTGGTCCAGGGATGTAAGACTTATGAGAAGGTTATGAAACCAAAGTAAGTTATAATAAAAAAACATCAGCCTACATATTAAGTAGTAGCCTAATACAAACTGTCCTTTTATTAGAGAAGGACAAGCAACAAGAAAATAAAATCATGAATGTATTGGTCTCTGACCAGCCTGCCATTAACATTATATCTGGGAATATAGCCCCATTGTCCCACTTAATCTCCGGAGCGCGTCCTGTATAAACCTGAAGCTGCACAGACCACGGACGCCGCGCTGCTCATCTTTACTTTTACAGAGAGTGTGGACACTGATGTGATGCACAGGTCTGCCGGCAGGCAGCGGCCACCGGGCTGCCGCCACCGGGCAGCGGCCACCGGGCAGCGGCCACCGGGCTGCCGCCACCGGGCAGCGGCCACCGGGCAGCGGCCACCGGGCAGCGGCCACCGGGCAGCGGCCAGGCAGCCTCGACACACTACCGTCCCGCCGGGAAAGTCCCGACTCTCCTGATTTCCACTCCGCATCTGGGTTCCAGTGCACCCATTTCTAACCATCTAAACAATAGTAGGGTTTAAATCAAACTCGTGACAACAATAGTGACAAATAATGCATGTTAATAAAAAATAAAGCAGAACACATGCAGAAGACAACGGAATAACTGTTAAACACGTTTATTTTGGTTCAGAGCGGCAGCTGATTTAACACATGAGACTCCAGGATTAAACTTAGCCTGGCTGTTAGCCTGCTCTGGACCAGGCTAGCCGCAAAGAATAAATCTCCATGGTTACTTGGCTGGGTTCAATTCAATCTGGTTTCGTGCAACCGAGTCAAAGCTAAATTCATCCAGGATAACTTGAATATCCCGGCTTAATCCCTTATCCTAATAATAAACATTTGAATGCATCAGTCTGTGTGCAATGAATAAATATAATGTACAAGTTACACCTTTTGAATGCAATTACTGAAATAAATCAAGTTTTTCAAAATATTCTAATTTACTGGCTTTTACCTGTATATACACCGCCCTGTATCACAAAGGAGGACACAGCAGCTGATCCACTTTATACTATATATACACCGCCCTGTATCACAAAGGAGGACACCGCAGCTGATCCACTTTATACTATATATACACCGCCCTGTATCACAAAGGAGGACACAGCAGCTGATCCACTTTATACTATATATACACCGCCCTGTATCACACAGGGACCAGGAGGACACAGCAGCTGATCCACTTTATACTTTATATACCAACCTGTATCACACAGGGACACAGGAGGACACAGCAGCTGATCCACTTTATACTATATATACCGTCCTGTATCACACAGGGACACAGGAGGACACAGCAGCTGATCCACTTTATACTATATATACCGTCCTGTATCACACAGGGACACAGGAGGACACAACAGCTGATCCACCTTATACTATATATACCGTCCTGTATCACACAGGAGGACACAACAGCTGATCCACCTTATACTACATATACCGTCCTGTATCACACAGGGACACAGGAGGACACAGCAGCTGATCCACTTTATACTATATATACCGTCCTGTATCACACAGGGACACAGGAGGACACAACAGCTGATCCACCTTATACTATATATACCGTCCTGTATCACACAGGGACACAGGAGGACACAGCAGCTGATCCACTTTATACTATATATACCGTCCTGTATCACACGGACCAGGAGGACACAGCAGCTGATCCACTTTATACTATATATACCGTCCTGTATCACACAGGGACGCCGGAGGACACAGCAGCTGGTCTACCTTGGGGCTGAAAACGAGCAGATGTTTCTTAAATCATGTGTTCATGTTGTAGCCATTCATTATTGCATTGGTACTGTATTATTGTAGTTTGTAATTAATTGCTGTTCATGCACTTGTACATTGTTGTTGGTTATGATACCGGACACTGATGAAATGTAAAGGGGGGGGTTACTGGCCAACAGGCTTCAGACTGGTCTGGAATATCAGAACAGCTGTAGTTCATTTGTTTGTGGTCTTGTGTCTTTTTTTAGTTTTACACACTTTATGTGTGTGACATGTAAGTTATGGTTTTAATAGTTGATAATGGTTCTGTAATGTTTCATGTAATGTTTTTGCCTGTTATGTTTAATTTATTTGGCAATAAAGACAGATTAACTAAATGTTTTTCTGACCATCAATGACATTCAAAACGGTGATAACTGAAACAGATATACAACATACCATGTGTTTGTATACGCATGTATTGCAAACAGACCTAAGTACTACAAAGATAACATCTGCCTCTAAACCACTAAAGTAAACATAAAATAACTATAAAATATATAAATGCTTATGACAATGTTGTCAAAACCCATGCAATTGACATAGACAAACTTGCAGACGGCATCTTGGAAGTTTGTGATCAATACTGTATGGTGATGTAACCAAGTGGTGTCAAATTTCATAGGGGGGTGTTTTCACCCCTGGCCCTTACCCCTTGGTTTCACGGGCTAAGGGGTAGGGTTAAGATGGAGAAATGATATTCAGCCCCTAATAGTCCCCTAATACTGTATCTGAAGTCACTTTTATATATTGGCCTTAATGGTCCACTAATACTGTATCTGAAGTCTCTTTTATATAGACCTTAATGGTCCCCTAATACTGTATCTGAAATCTCATAGACCTTAGTGGTCCCCTAATTGTATATAGACCTTAGTGGTCCCCTAATACTGTATCTAAAGTCTTTTATATAGGCCTTAGTGGTCCCCTAATACTGTATCTGAAGTCTTTTATATAGACCTTAGTGGTCCCCTAATACTGTATCTGAAATCTCATAGACCTTAGTGGTCCCTTAATTTTATATAGACCTTAGTGGTCCCCTAATACTGTATCTGAAGTTCCTTTTTATATAGACCTTAGTGGTCCCCTAATACTGTATCTGAAGTTCCTTTTTATATAGACCTTAGTGGTCCCCTAATACTGTATCTGAAGTTCCTTTTTATATAGACCTTAGTGGTCCCCTAATACTGTATCTGAAGTCTCTTTTATATAGCCCTTAGTGGTCCCCTAATACTGTATCTGAAGTCTCTTTTATATAGGCCTTAGTGGTCCCCTAATACTGTATCTGAAGTCTTTTATATAGACCTTAATGTTCCCCTAATACTGTATCTGAAATCTCATAGACCTTAGTGGTCCCCTAATTTTATATAGACCTTAGTGGTCCCCTAATACTGTATCTGAAGTCTCTTTTATATAGACCTTAGTGGTCCCCTAATACTGTATCTGAAGTCTCTTTTATATAGGCCTTAGTGGTCCCCTAATACTGTATCTGAAGTATTTTATATAGACCTTAATGGTCCCCTAATACTGTATCTGAAATCTCATAGACCTTAGTGGTCCCCTAATTGTATATAGACCTTAGTGGTCCCCTAATACTGTATCTAAAGTCTTTTATATAGGCCTTAGTGGTCCCCTAATACTGTATCTTAAGTCTTTTATATAGACCTTAGTGGTCCCCTAATACTGTATCTGAAATCTCATAGACCTTAGTGGTCCCTTAATTTTATATAGACCTTAGTGGTCCCCTAATACTGTATCTGAAGTTCCTTTTTATATAGACCTTAGTGGTCCCCTAATACTGTATCTGAAGTTCCTTTTTATATAGACCTTAGTGGTCCCCTAATACTGTATCTGAAGTTCCTTTTTATATAGACCTTAGTGGTCCCCTAATACTGTATCTGAAGTACTGTATCTAAAGTCTTTTATATAGGCCATAGTGGTCCCCTAATACTGTATCTGAAGTCTCTTTCCCAAAATTCAGCCTTGGTCCAGACTTCCAGCCACTAGAGCCAGTCCCACAATGAGCTTTCCTTAGTATGTGCCATTCTGAGTCTGTAGCTTTTGAGGACAAGAGGGGGGGATGATGGCCTTGACCAACTGCCACTTTGCTCGTTTGAAAGCCATGATGTCTCTCACGGGGGGGACCTAATTCTCTGGGCGGGCAAAGCAGAGAAAGGGGAGGTAACCTTGCCCCTCATGACCTCATAAGGAGCAACATTCCAGATCACCATTTCTAGCCACTGGGGGACCATAGACAGGCTGGGAGAATGCATATTAATGTTTAAAAACCTCAAAGTGACATTTTCATGCCATGGGACCTTTAAATACAGCCACACTAGAGCGCTGCTTACTACACTCCACGGATGCAGCACAACAAGCTCTTGAAGTATAAAGGCCGTTATGGAAACCCAAACTTGCGTGTGTTTAAATTTGGATCAATTGATCGGATTCCAAACGATTCCAATAAAGAAACAATTCCATTGGAAATTATTCCACGGTTGAACTGGTCCTTGATGCCCAATCTTATTAACCGATCAATAACTGTTAACCGACAAGCAGACAGCGAAGTCCCACTCCACCCGTCCGTTTGTCACCTGCGTTGTCGTGGACCCATGCTGCAACTTTCCTTGAACCGCTTGCAGTGCAAAGTTTGCACAGTTGAGGAATAGATTGTATAATATTATGTAATGTATAATGTATACATTTTTTTTTTTTACTAATTTGTGTATTTTTGTTTTAATAAAATTGTTTAACTGATTGATGTTTTCATCTGTATACATGCAGTGGTTTTATCACTCCCTGAACGCCTAAGTTATGGCTGCATTCAGTTATTTTTTTAAATCATTGTCAGTTTGTCCCACCCTGTATCGATGCTCACATGCCAAGGTACACATGACAGGTACTCATTTTTCACTCATTCCCTTTAAACTGCTTTGACAAAAAAAAAAAAGCATTTCTATTGAATAACAGTTTTTATGGACAGAATAGGTGGGTATACCAGTACCTGGAGACGAGACATCCCTTTTGCATTAAACAACCTGTGGCCTATAAGTCACATGCCCGCCCCCCAGCACAGAGGGATGGGAAATTATAGATGGCTCCATCTGTAGTAGTAATCGGTCAAATCTTTGTTTGTTAACAATAAAACAGTTTATCATTAAGATCCCTAGTGTGGAGTGATATTTGGTAACAACGTTGGCCTGAGAAGAGTCATTTCATTTTAAAGAGTATTTTTTTCGGTTTAGGGTGCGTGAGAAAATGTGTATAAAGGTGTGGAACACAGACTCATCTTCTCTCCTGTCCGTGTCCAGGTGACGTTCCGAACGAGGATCTACCACTGCAACATCAACAGCCAGGGGGTGATCTGTCTGGACATCCTGAAGGACAACTGGAGTCCTGCCCTCACCATCTCCAAGGTGCTGCTGTCCATCTGCTCCCTGCTCACTGACTGCAACCCTGGTGAGAGCTGCAACGCACACACACACACACACACACACACACACGCACACACGCACACACACATTCATATACATACATACACACACACTCACTTATACACACACATATTGACATACACATGCACACATACACACACACACACACATACTTACACACACATACACACACACACGCACATATACACACAAATACACCCACGTACACACGTATGCACGTGTGGGTGTGCGTACACATATTAATATACGCAAACCCAAACACACACAAAAGCTTTGTTTAGAATAGCTGTTTCTGTGGGTTTTAACGTGTATACAGTATATATACCTTTTTTTTCCCAACAGTGACATTTTGAGTTTACTTTAAATTTAAAAGAAAATTCTGCACCTGCAGATTCCGTTTGGCCCTGCTTATGAGAAAGAAAGAAAAAAAGCATCCATTTGAATACAGGGCACTATAACTGAAAGTAAAAAAACAACCAATGCATAATAGAGTCAGAACTAGGGTTTAATCTGATCAAGACTATTTCCCGAATTCGTGGGAAAGGTTGTGATGATAAAATGAAATAAAAAATGCAAGGAGTGCACGTCTATTGATCTCATACAGTAACGTTGATGCAGGCGACGGTGCTGTAATGTTGCTACGGTAATAAAGGCTCACTAAATTCATCACGCAGCAATAGTCTACAAAACCGCCTGCGTGCAGTCTATCAGCGCTCTCTGCTTCTGGAAACACACTTCGAGAAGAAGAAAGGGCCGGGTGAGAATGAATTGGAAACTAAAAGAAATCTGGAGTCTAAGTTGTCACGAGTTCAATCCAACGCTGATATTGCGTGTTGTGTTGTACATTTCTGTTGGTCGTTTTCTATCGTTTAGTTGAGCTTGTATGTGTTTAAAAGAGAAATATGCCCTGCCCTAATAAAGAAATATTTTGGTTAACTTCGAGTGATTATTCTCATTTGTAGCCGCATACAAGGCATAATGATATTGCCTTGTCTGTAGATGCCGGGAATCCTACTGTTTTAGTCCTTTTGGACCTCACAGCGGCGTTTGATACAGTGGACCATGCAGTCCTCCTCTCACGCCTTGAGAATTGCGTAGGCATCAGAGGTTTGGCACTCAAATGGTTCAGCTCCTATCTGTCAAATAGGAGCTTTTCTGTTATGATTGGTGACCTCTCCTCGTCAGTTGCTCCTCTCTCTGTGGGGTACCCCAGGGATCCATTCTGGCCCTATTCTGTTTTCTTTATATATGCTGCCTTTAGGGCGATTATAGAAACACAACCTGTCATTTCATTGTTACGCAGACGATTTGCAAATCTATTTGCCTATAAAAGCAAATGACAGTGTTGCACTAAACTCCTGCTTGTATCGCTGATATTAAGTTATGGCTTTCAGACAACTTTCTTAATTTGAATGATAGTAAAACAGAGTGTATTATTTTCAGTACTCCAGGCATGCAGAATGGGCCAGCTTTGAGTTTGGGAGCTCTGACATCTTGTACGAGATCTGTTGTCAAAACTTGGGGTTACTGATTGCTGCATGAAATTTGATAAACAGATCAGTAATGTGGTTAAAATGAGCTTTTTCCAGCCGTCTGCTGGCTAAAGTTAAGCCCTTTCTGAGCAGGCACGACCTAGAAAAGGCCATTCATGCTTTTATCAGTTCAAGGTTGGACTACTGTAATGCCCCTATGTTGGACTGAACCAGACCTCCATCTCACGTCTTCAGCTTGTTCAAAATGCTGCTGCTCTTTTTAACAAATACATCTAGACGTGCACACATCACTTTCTCTACACCCTGCATTGAGAATAGAGTTTAAGATTTTATTGTTTGTTTTTAAAGCTTTAAATGGTCTCGCCCCAGAGTATCTGTCTGAAATTTTAACTGTACTCATTGCGGTCTTCAAATCAGTTGGTTTTAGAAGTCCCAAGGTCCAGGTATAAACGGTGGGGTGATCAGGCTTTTGCAGTTGCTGCCCGAGACTCTGGAACAAGTTACCCCCTGATATACGTACGGTTACAGATGTCACTCTCTTCAGGTCCAAGCTCAAAACATATCTGTTCAGTCTGGCTTTTGATACGTAGCAGTGGTGTGACAATTTCATTCTTTTGTTTCTTTGTACTTCTTCTGAATTTACAATTTCTTTGTTCACTTTTTCTATTGTATGTTGTGATTTTACTTATTTTGTTAAGCACTTTGGATACCTGCTGGTAGTTGTAAAGTGCTATATAAATAAATAAATAAATAAATAAATTTTTGATACAAATCTCAACAGCCACAGAATAGATCTGGTTTAATACAACGGTTTAGGGATCATTTAATGGTTTACTTCAGCACATTAGTTTGTATAATGGAATTCTGTAAAATACTGGTTTATAGCGTTGGCTAGATATTCAGAAGACAAGTCCCAGACATTCCACCTGGTATTTCATAATCAGCGCTGCACGCAGCTCACCTGGTCACGCAGCACAACTGATCATTGCAAACTGTGTTGATGATGGACATAAACTGTGTTCTTTTGCCCAAATAATAATACAAATAATATATAACAATGTCAGTTTGGGATTTGGGAACGCATATTTGAATGATATCGATACAAAAAAATAAATAATAATCCCGGGATTCCCTTTTGGTTGCAGCGTTTTTTTAGCTCATCTGGTTAACTGCGCAGTATTCCTCCCTAAAAAGTGGTATCAGCAGCAACTAGACTCCATCCAGGAATCATGGCTTTTACATAGGCAGCCGTGCATGATTTAATGGACTTCACTCTAAGGATTTTAAGATTCCGGTTCTGAAATCTCGGACTCCAGCTGGTGTTGCAGAGCATTAAAGTCTTATGAGTCTATATTTGCAGATAAAGCTCCTCTCTCTCTTTCTCAATCCAGATTGAAGACGGAAGGTGAAGTGGTATTTGTGCTCAGATTGCCTGGAAAAAAGCCTTTAGTGAATATATGTTTTCATTATTTTACAGATGTGGTGCGTGACTGTTTGATATTAATGAGCATCTGTTATAGTCAAGCCATTGCTAAATGGGTTGCTACAAAGCTAATAAAGCCTGTCAGCTCCACACACACTCTCTCTGGATGTCTCTATAAAATGGTGGTCTGGTGACTTCTGCTCGCAGCAACTGGAGTGATGCGTTTTACGTCACCGCTGACCCCGATTTAATACCGGCACGTTTTTGCTGCGTTCCAGTTTTGTTCCGTTCACAGCCACGCGCCATACCCACACATAGACTGTAATATTAACGGTCTATGTACCCACACCAGGAGCGTCTCAGAAGCGGAGCGACTAGCAGATTTTATTGTCTTTGTTACTGCCCAGTGTGAGGAGAGTGCAGATGTGAGTTGAGCATGCTCAGATGTAAACGGTTTACGACATAACTGTCATACTGAAATTTGGGAAATCCATGAAATAAAAAACTTTTGTCATTACAAACAATAACAGAAGATGGAAATGTCAGAAACGTTGTAGCTGTCTATGATTGATTGATTGATTGATTGCTAACGTTAGCTCTAAACACCATTCCACTGACAGCCTTTGTTGTGTTTGATGCTAACTTGTAGCTAGCAGTAAACCAACTTGGTTAAGTAGGTCCATTTTTAATGGGTTGACATTAAAGAAGTCTCTTGTTAGCAACTTATATGCGACTTGTTGCAAAGTGACTCATGCACAGCTCAAATCTGCACACGCCTCCCATTGGACAGTGACAGTCTTTACAAGAACTCTACAGAACAATCTTGTGTTTATTAACCTAGTATCTACCTGTAATTAAACTCCATGTCTTCTCTTTTCTGGTGTTGTCCTGATATAAAGGATCTGTGATGTGTTATCACATTGCACAATATCATACCGGAAGTGTCACAATAAGTATGAAACATTCCGGTTATTTTGTGGAACGTTGCGTCCCGTCCGTTGACTCTGTGGCTTAGTTGTGTTTGATTCAGAGCTCGCTTGAAACGTAATAATGATCCTGTTTCATTGTGCCACATGAAGCCCTATGGAGAGTACCGTGTGACGTGTGTGTGCATATTTCGACAGTTTAAATGAAGAAAAAAAACAAAAAAAATGGAATCAAATAGATTTTATAAAATTGGTATGGAAAACAATTATCGTCAGGACCCAATATCGAGGTCAAGGAATTGGTATCCATAAATTCTTACCATATCCAGCCCTACATACACCTCCAAGATGGGGGTTGGTAAATTGACTGGATACTCACGCTGTTCCACTTCCTGCCCCTCCATCTCACATGAAAATAGACCTGGTGCGTACTTTTAGCGGAGCCGAGAGCGGCTTCACACACTCTTCTGGGACGCGGCTGGTGGAATATCGAGCATTGACTTGACGTGTTTGCTCGCGGGGGCCACGACGCGCCCAGGACGCAGCACACAGTGGAGAATAGGGGTTGCGAAAGAACGTCAGCGATCAGCTTTGGAGACGAGGTAGACATAAAAATTACCAGAAAATTACCGCTTCTTAAGAGTCCATGTTTTTTTAAATCCTGTCTGCTCGTTGATTTGATGGGATAAACTACTAGCAACTGCGTGGAGGAGGGATGGGGGGTGAAGGCTTGTATCATGTTGTTGTTGTCATTACTTAGAATTTCTCATGGGGACGACCAAAATAATGCACTACAGCTTTAAGACTGCAGCATTTACAGCCACTTTTGACATGGAAGGTGTAGATTGAGGTTTGTGTGGTAACAGCAGAAGCCATCCTCATATTTTACAGTAAATGTGAGTTTGTAACTTCAGTACACAGTTCTAATTATGTGATCTTTGAAACCATAATGACCCCTGTGGTGTATGGCTGGGCAGTGATTATCTACTTTTGTCAATGGTCAAGGACTTCAGTGTTAATCCAGTCGTAGCTATCCCTTCAGCACTGTATGTTGTAGTCGGCGTGTGACAATGTGATGAATTAAAAAAAACTAAATGTTATGCTTACTCTTAACATACAGTACACACAGTACAATGTCGTGAAATTCTGTTTCTGCATTTTAACCCATCCTAATTAGAGGGTGAAAAATTAGACACTGCCGTCCCCAGAAACTACCCAAACTATACATGGCAACCTTTTGATCTGCCCAGTGACGTTATCCTATTATTTAGGAATATGGACCTAGAATATGAACTAAATAACGTGGAAAACTATTTCATATTTTTGAAAAAGTATTGTCAGCTGTAACAAAAAACCTCTGATTGGAGGCCCTGTGTGTTTTGAGCGATGTATTGAAATTTGTACTACAGCTCCAATCAACCATGAAGAGATGTGCGAGTGAGACATTGACGCCGTGCTTTGTTTGTGTGTTCACAGCCGACCCTCTGGTTGGAAGCATTGCCACACAGTACACAACAAACAGACCCGAACACGACAGGATAGCCAAACAATGGACCAAACGCTATGCCACATAAACAGCAGAGGAGCTGCTGATTGGACGACTTGGGGGATGTGGGGGCGTCAACTTTAGGGGGCTGCACAGCTCCCAGCAGACGAGGGAGGCTTGATTAGGGGTGAGAGGTATTGAGGGGTGGCTGGATTTTTATCTCAGAATTGAAGTCTTAACTCCGTTTTTGTTGTTTGTATTTTTTTTTTAAGTTATCTCTGGCCCAATAACTATAACTCGAATCTGGCAATAATGCATTGTTTTCTCTTTTGAATTTTTAGCTTGTGCTTGAAGATGGACATTACTAATCTGCTAGATGAAATGAATCACAGCATGACTTCCAGTCAATTGCGTCAGTGTAAAATTCTCCCATGTATTAAGTTCCAGTTGGTGTTTGCTTGCCCCTCCAATCTCCTGGTCTTTGCTGAGGTGTGTCACACATGTAGACATGTTTAGATATGGATGGAAATTGGTTGTGATTTGTGTTCTTTCATGATAAAAAGCTGTTCTGTTTCTCCCTTAAAAATTAAAACATGACCAACTGAAGCATTTGACTTTGTTTGATCATTAACAATCTTTTTATTATCTTTAGGAAATACCACTCAAAATAAAAACAGAAGATAAAATTTGAAGCTACACTTTATTCAGTGCATCTTAAGACCTATAGAGTTAGTTATAGAACAGAATTATTTATGGCGTTTTTCCACTGCTGGTAACAGCTCGCCTCGCCTCTACTCGCCTCTACGTACTCTGCGTCCGTTTTCCATTGCAGATTGAGTAACGCCTCAGCGTGGCTGGTCACCATAGCTACGCAGCCGGAAACTGCCACGATGTAATTTTCAACGCGACTCACAACAGCACGTTGGAGGTGTTTGTTTTGATTCTCGTCCCGAAGAAAATTTGTTTCAAAAGAAGCTGAAGGAAGCAATAAAAATCACAGTTTGGGAATTCCGACGGAGTTCAGAGGTCAACATGACCGTTGTTTGCCGACACAAAAGGGTAAGTTAAGTTTCCTGGTAACGTTAGCTAACATTTGTATGTGTTCAGGGTCACAGTCAGTATTTACTATACACTATATAAAAGTACATGAACTTTAGCAACTATGATTACACACCAAAATATATATGCTGTGTACGGTGTGTTTCAGATCCTTCACGCTTTGCAAAATCGCTGCCGCAGACGTCTGTTTGGGCGTTCGATGTCCGACGGGTGAAATCTCTGGTTCTGACCTGCTGTGTAAAATGTTTGAGAGTCACGGAGAGGCTTATGACGATGACTGGGATGCATCAGGGACAGCAGAGCCGGTGGTGACACTGTCGCAGGGTGCAGAGGAAGAAGACCGGGATGTACGGGACGGTTTGATGCGCTACTTGAATAGCTAAATAAAATCTTTTCTTTGATAAATTGTCTGTTTGTTTTTTTTAAAAGTAACAGTGTGCAATATTGGAAACGAAATGCAAAATAATAGCCCTTAATATTGAATAGTGAGAATAGTGCAGAGAGTAGATAATCTGTTGGTGTCTGGCTAGTTTTTTTTTTTTTTTTTTTAAATTGCACGTTTGTTCCGGAAACACACTCCGCACTCTTGTTTGCTAAAAACGCAGTCATAAGTGACGATTCTCTCCAACCAACCAGCAGTCTGCAGGTTTCACGTCACCTTTTGGTATCGCCTCAGCTCGCTTGGAACCTCGACTGAGGTAGTACTAAAAAGTACCTGGTAGCAGGTCCCAGGGACTTTTTTTCGTAATGGAAAACCAAAAAAGGCGAGTAGAGGCGAGTCGAGTAGATACCACACAGTGGAAAAACGGCATTAGAGTTTGCAGGATTTCAGAGTCTCACTAACTATTCTAGCAGCACATTTAATGTTCTTACTATAAGACATAAAGGACACAGAAAACAGGGCAGGCTATTTCCAATAGACAAGGAATATGGCTCATTAAAGTGACAAAAATAAATTAGTTAAAAAATAAATATTTCCTCAGCACTGACATTTCTACTGTTAGACTTCCTTACATTTTAACAAGTAGCCCTTTTGGATTAAAAAAGCTGGACAACACAGGAGTGCAACTAACACCAGACAGCCAAAATGAACTTTTACAACTTAAGTAAAAGCAGGACCAGGGTTCAAAATAAACTTTCATCCACCAGAGTCCTGCCAATGGACAAGTATTCATGATGCATTCACATTAGGTGGGAAATAGTCTATATCCACTACGTTCTACTTCCGCGATTGTTATATTGCCGCCGGAAATTTGGCCTGATCCCACATTTCAGTCCGTCCCCTTCCTCTTCCTTTGTGATGGCGTTCTAACCTCTGGTGGATTTCTGAGGACTATGGTTACCTGGTCCTCAGATCTCTGCAGGGTAAATCCAGACAGCTAGCTAGACTATCTGTCCAATCTGAGGACTATGGTTACCTGGTCCTCAAATCTCTGCAGGGTAAATCCAGACAGCTAGCTAGACTATCTGTCCAATCTGAGGACTATGGTTACCTGGTCCTCAGATCTCTGCAGGGTAAATCCAGACAGCTAGCTAGACTATCTGTCCAATCAGAGTTTTCTGTTGTCGACTAAAACTACTTCTGAACGTACACATGTTCCACCAGAACAAGTTCCTTTCTGAGACTATTTAGCAGAGGCACCGCTGCCAAGAGGACTGATTGGTTTAAAGAAATAACAATAAAGCACATTTTTCTCCCATCCCAGAAATGTTATGTGCACTAGCCAGAACCTCCTCCACAGCGCTGTGAAGGAAGGTCTGGCAATGTGAGACTAGGTGGCAAATAACAGATTCTTGTGTGGAAATACCGTTTGACAGCAGCATTTATGAGCTACTTTGAGAAGAGTGTGGAGCCACAACTTTGAGGACAGTTTCCGATTACTCAAGTCACTGACTACGTACAACAAGCCCACATGTATGTTGAAAGAGGGACAGAATCCTGGAATCTTCCATACTGGTCATGAAGACATCCCTTCCTAGGGCAAATCCAATGTAAAACATGCGGGTAGGCCTGGGCTATGTGAAGAAACCGGAGAAACCGTTATCGAATTCCAGGTACCGGTACACTTTTGAATGATACTCAGCACTACAGCTAGACCCGTCTGGTAAGGTCAGAAAATGACACCACTTGTAACGTAATGCAGCCTTTAAAACCAGGAAAGGATTACATGTATGCCATATTAGGAAATCTAACACGATATCCAGTCTCATATCAGGATTTAAGATCAATATATGGCCCAGCCCTAAATAGGGGTCAAAATCCAGTTATTTGAAGCAAAATTGCATTCCAAGCGAATATCAGTCTGCATTCGACAAAAGAAGTGGACTGTGAATTTCTTAATTGGAATCTCTTTGGAAAGAGAGGACGAATGATTACAGCGACCGATGACTCAATGTACATATGGGCATAATGTTTTAACGTAAAATGAACTTGAACAGAATTTAAATGAATCCTTCAAAAGTGTAAAAGATCTGTGATGGGTTGTGAAAAACCTTTGGTGCTATGTTTTTTGAAAATAAAACAGTTTGACTTCACGTTTGTGTTGACCACACTGTACAGAACAGAGGTGTTCCAGATGTGGACTTTGAGGTTTGACTCCTATGTTTGGAGTAATGAAATACGTCACGCATCCTCGTATTAATACAAACATATTGAGACATATGCTCAGCTGCTTTCTTTCTGTAAGGGAGATGAAGAAGATCAATATCATGTTGGTGTGTTAAGTGCTGCAGTCTGAATGGGGTTAGCCTAGCTTAGCATAAAGACTGAAAGCAGAGAAACAGCTGGCCTGGCTCTGTCCAAAAGAAATACACATAAGTACAAGGCTGAAGCTCACTGATTAACACATTTTGTCTAATGTGTTGAACCAAACAAACAGAAATGTTAAAATGACAATTTGTGATATAAGGGGAATTGACATATTTGAACAATTTCTTGTCTTGTCTCTTGGTCTCTTGGTGTGTAGACCAGCAACTCCAGTATTCTGCGAGGTAAAATTACCAATTGTGTTAAAGGAGTCTGGTGGCTTTAGAGAGCTGAATATAACGGCTTAACTTCCCCGTGGTAAAGTGTTGTCAGATGGCAAGGTTAAGCCCCCCCTCCCCTAACTCTGAGAAAGAAAATAAATAGCATATTTTCTCAAAAGGTTGAACTTGCCCCGTAACTAAATGTTATTTATTATGTAATCTTATTCATTTGGAATGGCCCGATCTGAGCTTCAGATGTCGTTGGACGGCGTGCCTTTGCTCTTGCGTCCGGGCAGAGGGAAGGCCGACTTGCTCTGGGGCTGCGTGAGGCGGCTGGTCAGCTGGGTGAAGGGCTCAATGAGCGAGTTGCGCTCGGCAACGCTCACCTCCCACAGCTTCACTTTCTCTCCACGCGCCCAATGCTGCGCCGCCTCCTGGTCCACCTGGCGACGCTCCCGCAGGTCCGTCTTGTTCCCCAGCACGATCACCGTCACCTGACAAACAGGATCCTTTAGTTTACTTTGAACATGACAAATGAAAGAATATAGCCGCAAGCGGCAATTCGTGGGTTCAAATCTTTTTCCTCAATAGCGACTAAGTAATTTCACACATGTGGTCCAACGTCGTTATAAAACATATCCTGCAAGCTTTGTAACGACTGGGGTGGACAAACAGTGCACTTTGTTTAAAATGCTGACAGCTGATTGATCAAGACTATTTCTTTTCAATTCAGTGTGATATGTAACTCGGTCCAGCTCAGTGATCTGAGAAATCAGATGACCAACACAAAAACATCTGCTAATAAAGCCGCAAGCTACAATTCCAAGCTCCAACCTTGATTTGTGTCATTCCACGTCCAGTTATTGTGCATTTAAAGGCCCCCCCACGTCCAGCTATTGTGCATTTAAAGCGTTCCCTAGTGGTCAATTTGAATGAGACTTGCAGTGTATGTGTGAGGTCATTATGGAGAAATTTCATGGAAGTTTTGTGTTGATTAGACAAACATTTAGTCGTTTATAGCCTGATTTGTATTCTATGACCTGCAGTTTGTTTGCTATTTTAGCGCCCCCCTGGTGTTCAATTTGAATGAAACTTTCAGGCTGGTGTACTTATGAGGACATATCCTGAGAGATTTCTGATGATTGGACAATATGTGATTTATAGTAAAATGTGTGTAATGCCACTCACCTATCTTCTGCTTGTAGCGCCCCCTAGTGGTGTATGTATATAAAACTGTCTGGATATATCTGGGGCACTTATCTGAACATACCCTGTAGGGCTGAACGATATTGTGTTTTTAGCATCGACATCGCGATAGTCACATTGTAGGATGTTATGATGTTGCTGCTTGTTTTAAAAGTAAACTTCCATCATTTTCCTTTTACATGATTATCGGCCAACCCTTCCCCTTGTGGACCCGAGACACTCGCCCACGATCAAAAATAGCATCTCTGATTCATAGTTTAATCATTTAACAACCATAAAAGATAGAAACTTACCAATTGTTGCAGCTAAAAGCTAACGAGGTAGCGGTTACGGAGGTGTCTTCGGGGTCTTTCTAGCCTCTACAGGTGATTTTCTATCCACCCTGGAACTTGTGCCCATTTTCAGGGTCGTTGAGCATTAAATCCAAACCGTTACATCCAAGATTTAGCCACTTGATATGTAAGACAACGTATATATGGGAGACAACGTAACCCAAAGAGTATGGAGTGGGAAAAGAGAGCAATCTTCCGAGTCAAACTAGTCTAGTATGCGATCAAAGATGTTATAGCGGACAATGTCTACCGTTTTACAGAGGAGAATGGCGTCACTGGTTTGAGATTTGGCATATATTTGGGCCTTTTTTGAAGAAATGAAAAAAGTATGTGCTTTATGAGTTATGTTTATTATGTTTATTTTTGCATATTGGAGAACTGTTTTAGACAACACAAATGCTTGTGTAGCATTGCTATGGGTGTAATATCAATAAATATGACATTATGTTGATTATTGGCATACTGTAAGTAACTGTCATGAGGGCAAAAGCATTTGGACTTTCTTTGAAAAAAAATGATGTATTTTGTCAACTGTATGTTATTATTTCTTGACAATGTGACTCCCAAGACATGAGAAGTGTTTTAGAGAGTAAAATGGCTTAGGTTTTACTGCTCTGTGTGTGATATCAATACATATCTGTGAGATTCATGTTCCGTTTTGTCTTTAAGGTCCTAACCATTTTTAACATTCAAGTGACCTCACTGTGGCCCAAATATTCTAATAACCCAGTTTGTCATATCTTGACTAAAAGAATAGTACACGACGTGTGTAACTCTGCTGACCCGCCATTCGACCTGTGCTGGACCCATTCATAATGAATCAGCAGTCACTCTGTGAGATAGTCCATCGCACTCCCTCTCTCTCCCTAGCTCTTTTAGTCAAGTGAAGGAGCTTTCTCAAATACATTTAAAAAAAAAAAAAGAAATATCCCATGCTATTTATTTCAGATAGCTAAATTTCATTTACATGTGTTGCAGCTGTATGTCTAAACAACATACAACTTCATGAGAGGAATGTAGCATAATATGGATGTGAAAGCAGTTATAAATAGCCCATGTGACAAAAAAATAAGTTTTGGTTAAAATCAACAAATTGTGAATTAATCGTGATCCCAATATTGATCAAAATAATTGTTTTGGCCATAATCGTGCAGCCCAAGTGAGGGGGTGTTAATGTATCGAGCTGTATGTTTTCTATATTGTATACAAATTTTAATTGTTAATCACAAAAAAAAGAAATAAGGTGTGTGAAGGGGGGGGGGGGGCTACATGTAAAAGCAGTTGATCCATATGAGTAAAAGCTCATTTTATTTTCTCATCTTTATTTAGTGTTTCAGTGCCCCTTTACGTTTAAATTCTATTTGTTCTTTCACTAGCTACACCGTGATGTGTTCAGGTAACAGAACAATGCACAGCTGCACAACACGGACACCAAAACTAAACTGAAACTACTAACGGTTGTTGGTTAGAATGGATATTTCAAATATTAATGATGTTCTACATGGTGTGGATGTTTGGCAATATAAAAAAAAAAACACCAATGCATTTTGGGATGGAGCTGATATTCTCTACACAGAGGAGACAGAGAACACCACACTATGTGTAGGCATGGGCCGGCTACTGGTTTCAAGGTGTACCGCGGTTTTGAAATAGCCATGGTTTCAAAACCACTGACATTTTTTGTCATACCGTTCCAGCATTTTGTTTGAGTCACGGACAGAAAGTGTAGTTTAGACACCCCTCTCCCTGCCACTGTGCTTCAAAATGAAATACAGTGTGTTCAAAGGAGAAAAACTAAGTTTTTTACCCAGACATTTCAAAATAATATATTTAAAGCTGTAATGGCAATACCGTGACATTTTTTGCTGAAGGTTATCATACCGTCCGACTCTCATACCGGCCCATGCCTAGGTATATGAATGGAGGCTAAAGCATAGTTTGTCCCAGCCACACCTCTTTCTTATCTCTGGACTTATCTATTTCCTTCTTCAGGACATCCACCTTCTTGAAAGACTCCAAGCTGTCGACGCTGTAAACGAGCACGAAGCCGTCCGCCACCGAGTAGTAGTGCTTGGGGAGGTCCTGTCCATCGTGGAGGCCTTTGGTGTCATAAAGCCTCAGCTGTTCCTTCACACCGCGGTCCGTTTCCACGGAGGCTACATACACATCCTCCTGGGTCTCACTGGACTCAGAGCCTTCGGAAAAGAGACGGTACACTTTGGCAGGGTTCAACGTTCAAATGTTCAAACATCTACTATCTCAAAGTCAATTTTCACCAAAGGAAAAAATTAAAAAATACGCTCTAAAAACATTTGAAACTTAAAAACAAAATGTCGGCAAAAAGCTAAAACGTTAACAGCGTCAAAAGCATCATGAATAATTAAAAAAAATAAACAGTCAGGCGTCAAGCACCAACGCAATTCTTGATTGGACAACAGCACATTCCAATCAAATCATTCAACGAGCGTTCTCCGACGAGGGCAAGAGAACGATGACGTCATTTATGATACCATGATTCCCAACGTGGCGTTTTACTTGCCCCGGCCATTGGGGCAACCCTTATTGTTGAACCCTGACCGTGTTTTTAGGACAAAGGAAACCATCTGGGCTGGGACAGTAGGTTTCTTCCCAAATCCATTCTTACACACACACACACACACACACACACACACACACACACACACACACACACACACACACACACACACACACACACACACACACACACACACACACACACACACACACACACACACACACACACACACACACACACACACGTAATAAAATCGTCGCAAAAAAACATCACAATACGATTTTTTTTTATTTTATTTTTCCCACCCCTAGAAACTGTTATATATTTCCATGAGACATCAAGAAAAACTGTTGTCTACCACATCAAGGTGATCTGAATTAGAGACCCAAAATGCCCGACATTGAACCCATACAAATCCATGCTTGACCTGCCTATACAATCAATCTATCAAAACAGGAGAAATAATGAGAAAAAACATAGGAGTAAGAAATTTGTACTGTATGTTGTTACAAAGCAGCTCGAAAAGGGAAGCCACATAAAACAAGGCATTTTAGGAAAAGTTATTTGTTTTGGTGAGAGACTCCAGGTGATTTAAATAAATCCAGTGTATTGCAAGCCTGGTTGCCCACCGGTGACCCCAAGCAGGCCTAAGTTGCCCCCGAGCAGGCCTAAGCCACTGAAAGGAAATATGTGAATGTATTTTTAAGAAGTTAATAAATTTGTTACAGCAGGGCAGCTCGGTTGGAAAGTTAGACATAGTCATATTTCCAAATCTCCAGTCAGCTTTTAGCACTGACTTAATGCTGAGCCCTATGAAATCTGTCAAGTAACTTTTTCATTCTCAATTTCACGATTTGGTCATCACAGACGGAAACTATTGGGCTCTACTAGTGCTGCACAATATGAGGAAAATGTCAAATTGCAATTATTTTGACTGATGTTGCGATATGGTTCACGATATTGGAGAGTGATCAATTTTGTTTTCATTGAAACAAATAAAAATGTACAATAGTCATGTAGTGTGATTTTTGCAAGCATCTGTACCAAATAAATATGTTTTCCTTTAGTCTGTACTATACTTCATTCAGAATGGTTAGACACATATATTGCCTTTAACTACTACTGCGCCCCCCTGTGATTTGGATATTGCACTAGTCCATATTGCGATTGATAAAATTGCGATTAATAGTGATGCCTTAGGCTATACATGAATGCTGCCATCAGTCTTGGACTGGCCCTAGCCGGGCCCTCGCCAAACAAGTAAAACAGCAGCCCTAAACCTAGCTAGTGCAACTAACCCAAAATACCTACAGGTGTGACAGTTGTTTTTACAACTAAAGCCTGGTCCAGTCTTGCCACAAAGTAGCTCAATCTCAGCACACAAGTACTTGACATTCAATTAAAAATGTAATGCATGAAAATTAAAATATGTGCATTATACTAAAAATGTATTGCATTAACATAAAATGTATTAGGTAAGAAATAGAACATCTTAAAATATGAATAAAATAATGTAGAAAACAGTGTAAACAATTAGACAAATAAAAATGGTGCAGCCATGTTATTTTTCTCATGACTCATGTCGTTCTCAGTGCCATACTTACCTACACGGTGATTTCCGTACAGCAACTGCTCCAGTATGGCTGTTTTTCCAACAGCTGCCTGGCCACACACCACAACTTTACAGCCTTTTCCCATTTCGAACCTAAAATGTAAGAACACAAAACGCCATATTATTTGTATTGTCTCATATGACATATGTGAGAAGTGCTTAAATAACATTATCATCTACAAGAGCTCCTTTAAAACCGCCCAAAACAACTGGGATTCTTATCCTGAGCGTTGCTCGCTATGACAGCGTTTTGTTGTTTAGCCTAGCTAGCTAGCTAGGTTAGCTAATAGGCTAGACGGAGCAACTCGTACTGCGCCAGTAAACGAGCCTGCTGCGAGCCACACACTGTTCATTAACGGAACTGGTAGCCTACATTCTGCTAAAGCTTCTTACTTGAACCCGGACGATAACTAGCGTTAGCCTCTATGATGTCTTTAAACGTAGCATCACCACCATTGCACCCATTCTGCTCTGTTAGCGAGAAGATTTATTTTGTTACCGCGCATGCGTTACTGAGTTATGTTCACACCACAAAAAAATAAAATAATAATAATAATAATAAATATATATATATATGTGTATATATATATATGTATATATATATATATGTATATATATATATGTATATATATATGTATATATATATGTATATATATATATGTGTATATATATATATATATGTATATATATATGTGTATATATATATATATATATATATATATATATATATATATATGGTTTGGATTAATAGATCAATACACACACCAAACGTCTGTGTCTTTGGTCTAGACCATAGACTGTTAATAATAATAATAATAATAATAATAATATACAGTCTATGGTCTAGACCAAGGCTACTAATTTGGGGCCTGTGGGCCAAGTTTGGCCCGTGATCTTTTTGTTTTGGCCCGCCATGGATTTGACATGCTCATGCTTATTCTCCTCTTATTTTAAAAGTAATGACCATGAAATGTACATTTTGTGCAGTTAAAAAGTAACGGCAATGTAAAGGACAGTGCTGGCAAACTTCCCATTACAATTAAATACGTACGTTTTGTCTACAGAAAATGACAAGAGTTATGTTATTCCGTGGCCTTCCACCCAGATACATTTTGGCCCTTAATATGAAAGATTTTGGGCACCTCTGCCTGTTCTAGACTCTATTGTGATTACCCTGTAGACTGGATATAAAACTGGGTGATTCCATTGTGTTGTAAAATTACTTTTGAATTGAAAATTTTTTTTTAAATAGAGCACGTGTTTGATTCTCGAAATTACCACAAAAGTATAATTTTAAAAAATTAAGAAAAAAAGAAGACTACATTACCCAGGAGCACTAGAAGACATGCGTTCCAGTCGTTTTCATAAGGCATGCTGGGTACGTTCCCTCTCTCTTTCCGGCTGGTACGCCATCATGTAAGCGAGTTTTTCTATGCGTTTGTACACAACGTAATCCATTAAAATCATTATGAATATGCTTTCATCGGTCTGTTTGGCTTAGAACATAGTTTAGCGAATTAATAACTATCCCATGCGCCCTGATTAGTTTTTGAGCAACCTTGTTAGAAACATGTATTATTGCCCTGTTTTAATGGTGCTTAGGGGCAGTCGGATCTAGTAGCCATTGCCACAGCCGGCCGCAGTAGTGAAGCTAATGTGTTGGTACCATGCTGTCTTGTGATTTGTGTAGTGAAGTTACTAGAGGCTTCGCCTTTTAACTATTTAAAAACGACAAATGACATTTGTTATTTCTTTGCTAACGTTAGTGCTAGCAACTTTCTGGTGATTTCAGAGTGCGCTGCTACGCGGCAACATTAGCATGCTAACGGTAGCTGTATTTCTAGCCAGCTTTCTCACAAGCATGGACTTCTGTACTATTAGCTAGCACTTGAGCGTTTTAACATGCAGACACCTGGTTCGTCTTAATGTGATAACGCCGCTTTAGAGGTTATGGAGACGATGGGAAATCATGGCTTTTAACGTCACGATGGTCTTACTATGGAAATGTTTGGAGTCTCAGTGGTCTTGAACCATATTCTATTAAGAGTCACGGGTTTGAAATTAACTAAAAGACGGCTCATTCACTTTTTAACCTGAAACAGGTAGCAGTTAGCCAAATGATTGACTTGCCCGCTCTCACATGGCATGATTGCAGCTTTCTAATTTGATTCCTACAAATTTTGCTCAGCTTGACCATTTCATGTTATAGATTGAACTGCAGATGCTGTCTGCATGTTATCTAATATTAATCTTATATTATGTGCATCATGTTTTAAAATAAGCTATGAGTTGACACTGTTTTCTTCTTCTTCAGATAATTCAACATGGGAGCATATAAGTATATGCAGGAGTTGTGGCGCAAGAAGCAGTCCGATGTGATGCGCTTCCTGCTCCGTGTCCGCTGCTGGCAGTACCGTCAGCTGTCCAACCTCCACCGCGCTCCTAGACCCACCAGACCTGACAAGGCCCGTAGACTGGGCTACAAGGCCAAGCAGGGTGAGCGCTGAGCCCCGAGTTTGTGCTCCTGCACACGTGACCAGTCGTCTTTGCCATTCTTTGCTAATCTTGCCTTTCTGTTTTATTCAAACAGGCTACGTAGTGTACCGTGTCCGCGTGCGCCGTGGAGGCCGTAAACGCCCTGTGCCCAAGGGTGCTACCTATGGCAAGCCAGTGCACCATGGCGTCAACCAGATCAAGTTTGCCCGTAGTTTGCAGTCAACTGCTGAGGTATGTTGATGGATTAGTCGTTGGCTCTAATGCCAACAATCAAACATGTTTTTTGCTGGTTTGATAACGCTTCTGATTAGCTTTAGATGGCTGTGTACTGCACCTGAAATAGATCTATTCATACCCTATATTACCCATTCTGACTGCAAATGCTAACATAGTGAATGTAAAGGGGTAGCAACATGTTCCCCTGTTAAACTCTCTAATACATTGGGGGGTTGAAGTTAGAGGATCTGCTCCTCTGTGGGTTAGAACTGACCTTTTTAAAGTGCACTAGATTTCGTAGCAGGCAATGCTTTGTAATTTTGTATATAGGAAATGCATATCATTGTAATATTGTTTGAAGCCTACTGTCCCAAAGGGTCCTTTTAGTCACTAAAGTCTCACCTCACAATTCACAAGTGCTACATTTTCAAAAACAAAGAGTTGTGAACTGTAATGCCTAATTTGATTTAGTAATGGCTTGCTGACACCAAAACATAGTTGTAAAGTCTGTGAACCCCCACAAGTGATTTCAGTTGTTCTGGCTGATTAGACCTCTGCTAAGATTGAAGGTGGGTTGTAGCTCAGATGGGAATTTATTATCTAATCTTCTAGGGATGTAACGGTATGGAAATTTAACTTGGCGGTTATGAGAAATTCTCAGTTTTTGCTATTATCACGGTATTTGTGTGTTCAGATGTTCAGAAAGCACTGATAGGTGTCCACAAGCTGAAATAGTTTCAGAAAGTGTTCATTATATTACAAAAATATAGGCTATAATAAAATGATTGAGGTAAACATTATTGAAAAGTGGCTGCTGAACCCCTGGCCAGCTGTAGGGGGCCAGTAAGAACTAGAACCAGAGATGTCTGATTCTGAAATCAGGAAGATTTAATTACAACTCCAACATGAAGTTAACTATGAAGTTGTATTGGACGTTACATGTAAAGTTGGATGTGGTTCTGATATGTAAGCAAATGATAATGCACATGAGTAACTGACTGATAAATCACTGAACATTTACAAAATCTAAATGTTATGTTAACATAAATGTAGCATGTTGCTCAGTAACAGCACACATATTCATAACGGAGTAAACAGTGTAACACACCTTTTTAATAGCTCAGCATGTGGCTCTACAGCGCTGCTTGCACTGGTGATAGCACGTTGCTAGGAAGCCCAACCTGAGTATCAACACGTGGCTGCACAAGAAATAAACAATTTGCACATCTATCAGCTACGCAATAAGAAACACAGCAATATTATCAAGGCAATGTGTGTGTGTGTGTGTGTGTGTGTACGTACATACATACATACATACACACACACACACACACACACACTCTCCAAGTAAATATGGTGACGTAACACGGACTAAACAATTATTGAAGATAAGGAGGCAGGAAAAACCATGACAGCTTAGCAAGCTACAGAATAGTTTGAACGTACGTTCTGGGCTACACACATCACTTCAACAACAAAACGGAAAAGAAAAGTTGGTTAACAGCTGCTGCATTCTGTCCTCTCCTCTCCTGTCTGAGTGCCTCGGGTGAAGCTGGGAAGGATTAAACAGGGTTTCCACATCGCAATATTTTAAATTTAAACTAATTGTTATCGCCAACATTTCTACCGTGGTTTACCGTTACACTGGTAGTTGTGATATTTCTATTACCTACCAATAAGAATGATAGTTGCGGAATTTGGCTTGCCCTCAAAGGTACAACAAAGCTAACAAGAGACTTAGGAAGATATTAGTCTAAACACACGCATATGGAACTGATGTTGACATTTTCAGTTCATACTCAAAAGGAATGGTGTTGACAGGTGGTTTTATTCAAAGAAACATTTTGACTTGTCACTGTAGGAAAAACACAGGTGGCTGAAATCATGTATCCAGTTAAGTTCCTGGTACTGTGCATGATGGAGCAGAATTCCTGGGCCACTTAACGAGAAAGAGGCCTTTGTTAAGATGACACTAGTTTAGGGTCTATGGCCTCATAGCCACCTTTTTTATGAACACTGCAGTCTATCTAATGCTTAGCAATAACCCCACAGTACCAGATGGAACAATGACTGGTGTTTATTGAAGCTGAACTGATGCTAGCATAGGTTTAGTTTTCTGACAGGTCCTTACCCACTAGCTCATATTTATGTTTTATATTGGGTATGCAAAAAAGTGATTTACATTCATATTGCGATTCAGGCTCTACAGTTTCAAAATCAATTAATAGAATTCCAATTTTCTTTGTAATGCTGTGTACATGAGAAAAGTAACTACAGTTATGAACTGAATTGATTTTTAATTCAGAATTGTTGAATCTTGAGCATAAAATTGATATTGAATTGTGACATTTAGATATAGTTATGGCAAAAGGGAATAGTCAGGCTTTATCCCAACACTGTGCATCAGACTGTCACTACTGATGGAAAGTTGTTTCATATTTGCCTAAATGGAACTTGCTGGTGTGAATTGTAATGTATACATATTGTAGAGAATTTTCACTTAATGGATAGAATTGAAGGTCTCTTACTCTGGTAAAATGGAATTTCCTGTTGTCAGTTTGTCCTTTTTTTTGTAATCTCATACCAGCAGGGTTGGTACTGTTGGCATCTTTTTACAGGGTTTTGGAAGGATTCAAATTGCATTTCTTGCTGGCTCTGAGCTCTTCTTCATTACAGACGGGATTGTCCAGTTCAAAACATTCCTTTAACAGGTTTTTCATTTTTATTTTCCTAGGAGCGTGCTGGCCGTCACTGCGGAGGCTTGCGAGTGCTGAGCTCCTACTGGGTGGGTGAAGACTCCACCTACAAGTTCTTTGAAGTGATTCTGATCGACACCTTCCACAAGGCCATCAGACGCAACCCAGACACCCAATGGATCACTAAGGCTGTGCACAAGCACAGAGAGATGCGTGGCCTGACATCTGCAGGAAAGAAGAGCCGTGGCCTGGGCAAGGGCCACAAGTTCCACCTGACCATTGGAGGCTCCCGCCGCGCAGCCTGGAAGAGGCGCAACACCATGCAGCTGCACCGCTATCGTTAGAGCCCGCCTGTACATTTAAACAAATAAAAGTCCTTTTTATGGTGACAATCTTGTCTGTGGTCTGGTTCATTCAGCTGTTAGAATATTAAACAGAAAAGTGTGAATACATCTTATCTTAAAGTGTTTGTAAAGAACTATGTAGTAAGACTCGGCTGCACATCGCTACAGGTGATTTCGCTGACTGGAGTATTAGAAGGACTTTACAGGTACGGACTGAGTACCCTCCCTCACTGTCCTGTGTATTTACAGGGCAGAACAAATTACATGCTTACTGTGTGTGTGTGTAAACAGACATTTCAACCTAACAATGTGCACAGCTGTAGGTGGCAGTGAAATGAGAAGCTCAAGCCCACATAAGCCAATCAGAATCCCCAAAATGGGAACTGCAACAAATCACTTCCTTGGCTGCCTAAACCTCACTTTGTCTCAGTTTACATGTAAACTAAGACAGTCCTTAATCTCCACTCTGGCCGAAGTTTTAGACTCGTTTTCGGAGGCAAATTCTCCGTTTGTGCGTAAATGAAACGTTAACCATATACGTGTGAACAGGGCCAAAAGCTCCACCCAACTAAAGATTAATCAGCCTGAAGTGGCACCCCCAGTGTAAGTGCACTGTGCAGGACCTGTAGGTGCAATACAGTGTTGAATGAATGACAAGGTGCTCTTCCACAGTTTGAAAGATACAGAAATGTATACCTGTTATTTAGATGGAAATTACGTCTCCTGTGTGCCTTTATCTAACTTTTACTCCACTGAGTCTCTGGTACTTGTATATTTTGTTACTAATACTTTTGCACTTTTACTTGAGTAGGATTTTTTTTTACAATGCAATATTAGTAAACATCTGAGTACTTCCACAAGTAACTGGCATACGAGCTAAGGCATATTCTCTCAAAACATCTCTATGTACAGCTGAAACAAAATCTTTCCAGTAATTTTTACTCTAAAATGTTAATGCCAGTCAAAAAAACCTTAACTTGGTATATGTATTCTCAAAAGATTGTGTAATGGGGCTCAACTGCATTATTGTTCTGGGTTGTACTGTATGTAGTCTTGCATGGCGTTATCTCCACAGCGCTGTGGAGTAAGGTCTGCCTACACCACACATATGTACATTCTGGGACAGGAGATAAAAACCGCTCTGGGTTGTTTGCATTTCTTTAAACCAATCACAATCTTCGGTGGCGGCACAAAGCACCAGATGTGATCGTGAGTCTGCTTAATACTCTCGGCCATTTAAATTAGCTGGATACATGGCCTGATTAACCAATTCCCGGCCCTACAGACAAATAATTATTCAGAAACAAAACGCCATGAATTTTGTGTTTTTAACTTCTCAAATGTGAGGATTCTCTGCTGTTTGATATCACAGTACATATATTTAATATCTTTGGGTTTCATACTGTTGGTCAGACAAAACAGGATTTAAAAGAATTCATCTTGGGCTCTGTCACCCTTTTCTCATGTTTTGCTAAACTAATTGAATCAATTAAGTTAACTATTCATAAATACTGTAACATGAGCTATAAAAAGGAGCTGGAAACATGGTTAAACCTAATTTACTCTTACCAGTTTTGTGTGTACTTCGTCCACAGCAATCCCACCAATCGGTCCCAAAGTGTCCCAGTCAGAGGAAACGGCATAAACCTTTATCTTGGTTAATATTAACAATCATTCCCCGAAAGAACCATGCAGGCCTGCCTTGTGACACGTTCCACATTTTCTTCAAAACTTGCCATTGTCAGCGTGTAGAACTTTAGCTGAGTTTTATTGTTTCCTGAAGAGAACGGAGCCGAGGCTTACAAACAGGATGTCAGGTTTATCCTGGAAATGTACTTCCCTTGATCCACACTTTGTTGATGAAGACATATAGTGTTTGCGTGTGTGGTGTTTAATGCTGCGTTCCACACACCCAAACACTATATATACAGTACCTTCATCCTGAGTCCCTTCTAATGTGCTCTATGTAAGGGCCCCAAATCTCCAACTTAGCATGGGAGTTAGACAGAGAAAAACACATTTGTTGAAGATGTAAACAAGAAATCATATCATGACATTTGACACAGGGAGGAAGAAGTTGACTTCCATACTGGTCCCAGCTCATTTACTAGGAAAAAGCCCTGCTGTACTCACTGGTCACCAGAGCTTTACCCACCCTCAGCCTGCGTGCAAGCAGTTACATCTCCTTGGTCACCCCAAAAGCCCCACCTCCTTTGGCCGCCACTCCTTCCAGTTCTCTGCTGCAAATGATTAGAATGAACAACAAAAAAACCTTGAAACTCAAAACCCACTAACGGCCTTCAGATTACGTCTGTCTGAGCTCCTGTCACATCCCTGCACGTGCTGACGTGCTAGATCATTCATGCTCTGTTTTGCACACCTTATCCCATTATCTCTGTCATGCCCCACTGCATAGTTACACAGATGCACATCTTCACCTGCACTATCATATCTGACACTCTTTTGCATTATTCATCTGCCTGTGAATGCTCAACTGTTCCCCCCCACCTTTGTTGTCATACAATTTTTATACATCCACTGATCTACATCACTATGTAGACCACAATCAAACTGTAAACTCTAAACTACATTCAGCATTTATATAGTCTGTTTCCTGTCCCACAGAGTGAAGAGGTCAGCTGAGAACACCATCATCTGTTACAATACACCCTCACTATTGTCTCTACATTCAATAGTAACCCCAGACCGGCTCTGTAAACCCACCCCCACCCAAAAAAAACCAAATGATTCGAATCAGGATCAGAAAAGGGTTTATTGCCACAGTAAGTTACACTTACGTGGAATAAGATAGATTTTACTGTCCCAAAATAAATTTTTGGACAAACAAACAATATCTGCTGTTTAAAAAAAATTCAACACAACATACATACATGTGCATACATACATACACATATAAAGTATACGGACACAGACTGTCGCATCACATGTTGTATGCAGAGACTGCCACTTGCCAACAAATCTGTGCGCTGCCCATTGTGCAACACATCAAAAATGTGCAGTAAGGGTGAAAATTAAAAATGCACATGTGTGTGTTTAAGACAAAAGCAGCATTTAAGGGGTTAGGCCAGCTTGCCATTCAGGGCAGGATGAAGGTTAGTGCAAAGTGTAGTGACTATGTCAATGTCAGGGGGCCTGGTTGGTGGGGCTGACTGTGGAGGGGAAGAACTGTTTTTATGGTTCTGATGGACCTGCCATGGGGGGAAAGCGCTGCAGTGGCTGCAGCATACCAGATGGTGATGGAGCAGGACAACGACCACACTTTCAAAATAAGGCTCTCCGAGCACAGGTCTGGCTCACATCCCGCATCAGCCCCATCCCGCATAACCTGTGTGTGTGTGTGTGTGTGTGTAAGCAACTTACCAGGTTCTTCAGCTCTTTCTATTATTTCCTTGCACTCTAACACCTTTTTTGTCTTGTCTCCCAGTTTTTTCCTACTATTATAAGGCTAAGATGAAGCACCCAAGCCGTTTTAGGGTCCACCTAAACTAAATGAATGTAGAATCATTATAAGCATCAAAACTAAGTGAATGACATTTCTCAGATATTATGATTGGACTGAAGTTTTGACTTAACTTTTTGAGTGGTATTTATTTCTTATCTGCTCTAGCTTCTCTGTTTTAGACACAGATATGGTAGGCCTAATAATAATGGTCCAGAATTATGTGAAATTGCACGAAATATGTGCACCTCCACAAACCTAAGGAAAACGTGGACTCTGTTTGTTTATAAGGCAGATAAGTGCAAATTGTTTGTGCAAGTTAAAACATTTTCAACTCGTGTGGTTGGGTCTTTTCCACAGCTCCAGAGGAATTCCCAGACAAACACGTCTCTCCATTAGGGTTGCAAATCATTTCCCGACCGATTAATCGTTGTCTTGTTTAGGAATGTCAGAAAATCCATCAGTTTTCCAAAGTCCAACGTAAGGTCTTCAAATGTCTTGTTTTGTCTGACACATCAGAAGCCAATTCTATCTTTAGGGAGACGATGGAACAGGCAAATGTTTGTGGGTTTGTCATTACAGTGTGTGGGCAAGCGGGAGAGAGGAAACGTGTCATTGGAGCATAGTCTCAAAACTGAAACTTAACTTTGATTTGGGCAGTATTCAGTGTCAATGGGTGTAATTCTCTGCTTCATCTATGAAACTTAACTGCAGGCTGGAGTTAACAGTGACACCAGTTAACCTGCGGAGTGGCATTACATTTGAAACAAAACTGCTGTTACAAATTAGTAGTTTATAAACATATTTCTAAAAAATAAAAGTAAGTCAGACTAATGACATTAGTAGCCAACTTTTAAAATCCTGGCTATGGTACATAAAACAACAGAGGAAAGAAAATATTTCATATTATAAAAAGGTATATTACCAGTAAAATACATAAAACAAATAAGCAGAAATTTTTGTTTGACTTTAGAAATATCTTTCAAAATGTTCGTCAGACATATTACTTGATAATAAATAAATAATAAATAAAATATAGGGTGTTAGAGATCACCCACAGCTCTCGTAGACATCCATTATGTACTCTGGGGCCAGTCCAAGTTGTTCTTTCAAAGCAAGTAACACCATTTTAAAATAGATTGTAAAATGTAAAGTAAGCCAGTGCAATAATTCTAGGACAGATGTAAAGCGCTCTCAATTGTTAGGCCAATTGTTAGGCCTGTTTCTGAGTGAGGCAGGAATACAAGGAGCAGCACTTATCAAATCTAGAAAGAATTACATGTATGACCTTCCATGTTAGCGAAAGACTGAGAAGATTTTATTTTGGAAATGGTTCTTATTTGTGAAAAAAACATGTTTAAATGACTGTCCTGACCTGCTTTTTTAAGGTAAGGTCAATATGACTGCTGAGTTTCTGGCATAGTGTGTGGCATTGGGAATTAAAGAACCCAGCACAGTGTCGACCAATCAGTAAAACCTCTGTTTTAGTATTATTACCAACTATCTGGACACATACCAATCTGTTATTCTACTGCAACGTGCTTCGGGTTGGAGACAGGATGCAGGCTACTTGTCAAAGTCTGAGTTTACTGCATGGCTGTATGGTTCACTGTGACTGGTGAAAGTATGTCAGTGGGTTACATTGTCACCAGTGCTGGGCTGTAGGAGGAGTCGACCGACTGGGTCACATGGTTGCACACTCGACACGGAACAGTCACTGCAAAAGCAGAAAACCAAGCAGCCCTTCACATCACTGAGTTGCGCCTGTATCGCAGCCTTTCTCCTCATACTAGTTTTGAATGGAATACGCCATATTTCAAGATATAGCTCAGTACCACTGAAACTGACGAGCTGTGTTTGTCGCTGTTGGTAGAGTAAAGCCAACACCCTTACAACCTTCAGGACGAAAAACGGATATTTTGACGACGTTGAAACCCCGGTCTCTGAAAACTTAACTGCTTCGGGTTTTTTTGGTGGTTCGCTAGTCGTTTGTCACTGGCGAGGTTTCCCGTTTCTTACCGGGTTCAACGTTAGGGCTCGTTCATTTCAATGTTGTAGCTTAACAACTGGGGCTCATTCAGCGACTTTCAGTTGCTGATCACAAGCAAAAACACGGCTTCGACACTGAGGTAGCATAGGAGGAGGAAAACCCCCAAATCTCACAGGACATGGAGTCGACCAAAGCTGGTAAGTGTGCTTCGGTAAGATATCGTTACAGTTTGTTACAGTGGGCTTAATATTGTGGTCACATCTTGCCGTTATGTTTAGGTAAATTGCGTTTTGTAAAAGTAACACGACTAGCATAATGGTTATAAATGTGTACAGTGTGACAAAGCACTTTAAAACGTAAATGTTGTGTTGCTATTAAACTGGGTTATAGCCAGCGGGCTGCTGTTTGTAACGTTAGCCAAGTGGATGACTTGAGTTAAACACTACTGCAGTCGTCTCCTCTCACATGGACCCATCGGTCTAGCCATGTGCACCTGTGTTTACGCTTCCCGTGCGTCGCCGCTCATTGGCCAAGCGGCGCCGTGACGTGGCCATTGCATAATTGCTCCCGTCAAGATTGTGTGGGGTCTCGCCGCGATACACGTGAGGCATCTCACAGCAGATCGCGGTGACCCAGTTTTCCCGGGGAAAAAACATGCTTGCTCCACGTGGGGGCGTGTTGAAAAAAAGTCGATCGTTTTGGTGCATTCAGGGCTCATGGGATACAATGAGCTTTGTTTAGTATACAGTGTTATTAATGGCCTTTTGGCTAAAAAACTAGTTTAACTCAGTTTTTATGTGATATTATATAATTTGAACACTTTTTTTATGTTAAAATAAATGGGTTACTCAGAGAATTCAGTGTTAATAATATAGTTTCTTACATTCCATTTGAAAAAACTAAAAGGAATGCTTTTTAGTACATGTAAGGTTACTTTATGATCACTGCTTACAAAATCAATAAGAGGACTTAAATTACTGAATTTCTCCAAATTATTTAGATTTAGTTAGAGGCTACAAACAAGTGAAATGGACCAAATATTTACCATTGAGTTGTAAGGGTTTGAAACTTGACATTTCTTATGGGACATGAATGCAGCAATCCCTAGAGTCAATCCAATTTTGTCAAATTTGGGTAGAATAAATTAAACCAAGAACAAACGTTTGGGGAGTTAATCCTCAATACAAACCTATAATTTGTCACTTTAATACATCATTATATTACTATGTAATTATCCACTGAGCAGGATTAGTAACCATTTTGAAGATTTTTTTAACCTTGTTAATAACATTGCTTTGTGAAATACAATTTGATGTGATTCATGGCATTTTGACAAAAGTTTTATTCTGCAAACCACCAGCTACATATTATTTACCATGTGGAAATATAATATGTGTTTTCAAATACATTTGTCCCATTTTCTGTGGAAGATAACATGGTACAGTGAAACACATTTCCCAGTCTGCTTTTCTGCCAGTACCGCTATTAATAAACGGTCAAAATAAGTCTGAAAATCATAAAAAAAAAAAAAAAAAGGATCGGGTGTCGACTTACTTGAGATTAAATATATAACTTGTATCAAGTACATGTCCTGTCAGGTTTTAAAAAGTTGAGCTATTAAGAGTTGCCTTTTTGGCACTAGCTCCTTTGTGAGGGAGCCTGTATTATGTGAAAGACTGCAGGGACAGGCCAGACTACCTACCACAGAACCTTGTGAAGCTGGAATTATATAACAACTGTTACTTAATCACTGAGAATGGCAGGGGAAGAAATCAGGTCAGCCTATGTGGGGGTGGAGGCAGCCGCCTGTCTGCTCAGCTCCTAATGGCGGAGGAAGCTGTTGGCGTAATATAAGCTGCCCTCCGAATGTTAAGCTTGTCTACTAATTGTCTCAGAAACTATTGTGGTCAACAATAATTGTGTCCTTTGGTCAAATAATTACTTTTAAAGTTTTTTAAGCAAAATGAGACCCAGATAATGGAATAACACAAATCCTCAGCAATAATAATAATAATAATAATTATTATAATAATAATAATAATTATTATTATTATTATTATTATTATTATTATTATTATTATTATTATTATTATTATAAAACATTTTTTGTAACTGTTGTAACTAACACCCCCTGTAATTTTTGTTGTTATGAACATGTTTATGGTCAATTGCCAACAATTAAAATAATCCCAAGATATAGTCTGACCAATAATCACTTATATAATTACAATTTGGCATTACTCTAGGGCGCCTGTGTAGCTCACCTGGTAGAGCATGCAATTCCTTAGTCGATCGGGGCCTTAAAAAGTCTTAAATGCCCTGAAGTATTAGGTTCTAGGTCTTACATAATTTGCCTACGTCCATCTAATGCTCCTGCAGCACTTGAGATGTTAGTTTTTTAATTTGTTGTTTCTTTTGCTAGTCCAAATATAATTCATTGTATATTTATCGACTATTACTCCATTTTGCTTTTTTTCAAGTTGACTAAATGTATTTACTTTGCAAGTCATTTTTTAACTACATATTGTTAAACTTTAATATCTTGTAATAGGTCTTAAATTTCATTCATAAAGGTCTTAAAAATCATAGATTTGCCTTGGTAAAACCTGCAGAAACCCTGTAGACACAGTCAATCCTGGTTTGGGTCTCCACGTGGTATTTGGTGACAGTAACATGTATTTAAAAACCAAAACCAAAAAAACATCTTACCCGTTAGAGAAATCACAGCTGACGTGCATCATTCTCTTACAGCACAAATGGGCCCGGTGTTGAGTTGTTGCTGCCATCCCTGTCATCATGGCACCTTTTTCTTTCTGTTGTGCACCAGGCGGCGTAATAGCCTACATCAGCTCGTCTAGCTCCGGCTCTAGCTCCGGCTCTAGCTCCGGCTCTAGCTCCGGCTCCAGCTCCGGCTCCGGCTCCGGCTCCGGCTCCAGCCCAGAGTCGTGCCACAGTGACTCCTCCAATGGCAGCTACCAGTCAGCCTCCCCGCCGCACGGCTCTTCACCCGGCTGCCAGGACCTGGTCCAGTGGGCCGACCCCACACTAGCCACCGGTGGCCAAAACCTCCCAAGGACTCCGAAAAATGGACGCTCCTCCTCTGCTGCTAAATGTGGCATTACAAGTAAGACGGTCACTAGGCCTGTAACAGTTATTACATTATTGTCTAATTGTAAATTTTTTTTTACATAATCACAGTTTCTTTGTTTAGCTGTATTTAACTGCTAACATTAGCTAAGGTTTTAAGGCCTATGACTGGTGGTTGTTGATTTTGTTTAGATATGCCAGTTGTAATTATATAAATGACTATTGTCAGACTATATATTTATTATTTTAATTGTTAGTTGTTGGCACATGACCCTATACACTAAAAAATGTTTTATGATAATAAAGAGGCGTGGTTTACTTTATAGGGTGTGTATTTGTGTTATTAAATTATCTGGGTCACATAACACTGATATAACTAAATCATTCAAAACTTTAATTTGTTTGAGAAAGTTATCTGAAAGAGACTATTATATATTGTTAATCACAATTATGTCTGTGGCAATTAATTGTACAGCAGCATTTGGAATTGTTCCAATTCTATCTGTCACTCCATCATGCGTTCCAATTTTATCTTAATTACCTTACACCAGTGGTTCACAAACTTTTCAACCAGGCGGCCCTTTTTTGTAGATACAAATTTCTATACAAATTTTGCTCAGCAGAACCATGCATTATTTATTTCTTGTAGTCTTGCAGTGCCCCAGCTGATGTAACTGGGAACCACTGCCTAGTGGCTTAAACTACTAGTTTGTCCCTTTTCCAGATGAACTATAAGAATTTGTTTTTGCATCGATCAGAAATCAATGGCCTGGTGCTGCTGTGTAAGGTGTGCGGCGACGTGGCCTCTGGTTTCCACTACGGCGTCCACGCCTGCGAGGGCTGCAAGGTCTCACACACACACACACACACACACACACACACACACACACACACACACACACACACACACACACACACACACACATCAGAATCATTGTCCCTGCTACCTGATGTTGCAGTGGCTGTAGTTGAAGTGGGTCACTGCAGGCGTAGCCATCTGCACAGCTACAAGCAGAGCCTCAGTGAAAGTAGTTCAATCTGCCCCTGTTTATATAGGCCGCCCTTCATACTTCATGTTGCTGTGTGGCCTAGTTAACGGTGGGGGAGCAGAGTACAGTGTCAAACACACCACAGTGGGCCATAGTGGAAGAACATATGCACACACTCAAGTTTTAGACTAATATTCTGGGTAGCCTATGGAAGTGTATCAGTCTAAAACTTGCCCATAAAGAAAAACAAACAAACGTGTTTTTACAAGTTAACTATCTCATTAATTCAGACAAACAGAAATTCAGAAACCGCTCTTTGGGGTGGAGCTTTCTTCAGGCTAACCTAGAGTGTCCCATGCCATGGAAGCAAATACATCCCAATTGTTAAGTTTAATCCTGAATTTGAGTTTTTCCTGAATTAATGAGAAAGTAAACTCGTAAAAACAAGGGGTTTCAAGTAAATTCATTAAGCTTCCGTACTAGCCAGTATTACATAGTTTTACTGAAATTCATAACTGCAAGGAATGCAACTAATTAGAGTGCTTTGGTATTGGACATGCTTTCATAAAAAGGTGATTCTACCAATTGTGGGCTGTCATAGAATATTCTTGTATCGAATATGTATTTGAATAGTAAAAAGAAACACACATTTAAATATGCAAATGTATATTCAAAATATTATTAGAGTAAAAAACGGCACTGTCGCGGCCATCGGCCTCGTACGATTGTTTGGGGTACGCTGTTTCCGAAACATTCAGCTTCCTGCCTGATGAGCGCAGCCGGTCAGGAAGTGGGCGTGTTGATGATGCCATTTCGGGAACTAAACAAACGAGGAGGGCGAAGAAGATGACGGCACAAAGATGCCAACGTTAACTATAAATGTAGGGAAGTTTTTACCGGTCACAGACATGCATCTTTGGAATCCACCGGACTGGAACGGTACATGTATTCATATTGAAACGGTACGAGCGTCACGGTTCGGTATCTGAATTTACACAGAGACTATGCGGTGTATATAAATAAATAAAACTTGAGTGCAAATTAATTAAAATAATGCGAAACTACTGTTATACATGGTTGCCTTAGGGACACCTAATCTGTAGCACCGCCTTAGCTCTGAAGCTCTGATTGGTGCCAATGTAGCCGAGCTCCGCCTATGTATGCAGTTCTTTGTCAGGTCGACAGTCCATTGAGTGAGTCAGAGATAGCTGCACTAAGGACAAAAATGGAGAGTGGTGGCGACCCACAAGAGTTAGAGGACCCGTCGGCCTCTTTAAGAACGCAAGTTTGGGAAATTTGAGTTTCACAGTCAGTTTTAGTAGTACAGGTGAGAGAGTGGTGGATAAGACTGTGTGTTGCTGTTGTTCAGCAGTTGTTGGGAATGTCAGTGGAAATGCTTCAAACAGTGGCCGGGTTGGTTCAGTTGGTGGAGCAGGCACACATTTACAACGACGCAGAGGTCCGGGGTTAAGGTCCGACCTGTGACGGTTTCCTGCATGTCTGCTCCCTCTCCCCTTTCTCACCTACCTGTCCATTAAGGGCTGAAAAGCCCCCCCTAAAAAAGGAAATACATCTAACATGCTAAACACATACAGTACATCCAATGCCATCACCCAGAGAACAAGCAACAAACGGTGTATCCAAGAACACTTAAATCTGTGTAAATTACGTTTTAGTCTCAGACACAGACTAGCGTTGTAGCTCAGTGTTACGTTTCCAGTGTTGCGGCTCCAAACCGTAACCGCAGTGGGACAGGCGCATTGTTTTTTCAGGCTAACTATATTGGCTCTAGCCAGACAGGGAGCAGCTTTCTGTGGTGAGAAATGGCCAGGAGACAACGTGATAACGTTGCATTAATTAGGTAGTTTAGTTCCAAGTTCCACATGGAGTCTGCAGATGATGTGGGGTACTAATTGTTCACTGTTTACATCTGACTTCACATACTTCAGCCTGTTGCAGCTAGCTCACGGGATAGACTGTATGACACTCGGTGGTACAGCCTGACACATGCACATTGTTTTTCTCTGCTTAGTATCAAACTCGTACTGAACCGTGACTTCTGTGTACCGTTCAACAACTAGTAGGCTGTGTTGTCCTCTCTTTGAGGGACATGTCAAACAGCAGATTTAAGGTAGCTCAGCACAGGTGTTACTAACCAATTAAACGTTTAATGCCATTTACTTCATTATTTCATCATTGCATCTCTCTCTCTCACACTTTTTTATTCTTTATTTAGCACAGGGGTGTCAAACCCATTTTAGTTCAGGGGCCGCATACAGCCTAATTTGATGCCAAGTGGGCCAGACCATTAAAATCCCAGCACAGTTCATCATAGCTATAAAAAAAGAATAAAATTCATGTTTTTCCCTTTGTTTTAGTAGAAATAAGTACAATTAGATTATGACTTTTTTTTTTTTTTAAATTTAATGAATATCCTTTTACAAAACATGTTATGAACAACTTCAGAATTCTCAAGAAAAACGTGCAATTTGCTTCAGTTTATCATTTACATGGGTGCATTACAACTGATCACAGTGTTTGTACAAAGGTACAAAACTTGAAGTCACAGGTATTTAAAACTGAAAAATATGTTTCTATATAATTGCTATAATATGGCACTTTAAGATTAAATCAACTTATCAAGATATAGGAATTATTTTTACTTCATTTTCCACATGTAATAATTATCAAAACTTAAATTGACTCCCCACATCTTACAAACCAAAGTGGCCATTTTAACTGTATAAGAAAGACAGTAATCACTCGGCCTGTAAATATAAGATTTATACATAAAAAAATGCATATATACAATTTATGACCAAACTCTTTAGTAGTGAAGCTGGTGACTAACAAATTGCAAGATTTTTAACTATTATTACAGCAAGGATTCATTTTCACAGAACTATTTTTTTGAGTGCAAAAATGTTTCTGATGCAGCATTTTACAAGAATTAGTCCAGTTTAGACTACTTTGTTTTTGCTCCTGAAACTTGGCATCTTTTAGGCCGCACAAGTGCATCAGTGTCAGGTGTCAGGTCCTGAGTAGCAGCCAGTTTCAGAATGTCATTTAAGTGTTGGTGTGTGAGCCTTGAGCGCAGTTTTGTTTTATTGATGTTCATTACAGAGAAAACCTGTTCACAAAGGTAGGTAGTCCCAAACATGCACAAAACATTTGCAGCTAGGGCTGTTAATTTGGGGTACCCTGGCAGGAGATACTGATAAAATGTGTCCAACTCCACTGAGGCAAATGTGTTCTTCAAATTTGTATCACACTGCAAATCAATTATTTCTAATTGGATGTTGACGGGCACATCAAAAGCTTTGACAGTGAAGGGTGAGCGAAAAACTGCAAATTCTGTCTTGAGTTCACCAAAGACCTGAAACCGTTTCTCAAACTCCCGCAGCAATCCTGAAACCTTGTCTTTGTACCGTTTCATGCCGGCATTAATGAGAGTTGCACTTACATCTCTTAGACAGGGGAAATAAGCAGGGTCACCACATGCCAGCTGTGTCTCCCACAAAGTCAGCTTCAACTTGAACGCAAGTATGGTGTCATCATACTGTGTGACAACTTTTTTACGGCCTTGCAACATTTTGTTCAAATTATTGAGGTGCTCTGTAATATCCACCATAAATGCAAGGTCCTGCAGCCATTCCAGAGATTGTAATTCCATCACTGGCTTTCCTTTTGTTTCCATAAACTGTCCAATTTACTCTCTAAGCTCAAAGAAACGCTTCAGCACAGCGCCTCGGCTCAACCATTTTACTTCAGTGTGGTATGGCAGGCCATGGGTAATGTTATTGTCACTGAGAAGGCAGTCAAACTGACGATGATTCAGACCTCTGGCACGGATAAAATTAACAGTTCGAACAACCACCTCCATGACGTGATCCATTTTTAATGACTTGAAACACAATGCCTCCTGGTGCAAAATACAGCGAAATGTCCAAAAAGCATCGCCTCCGTTTGCGGCTTGTACTTTCTCCCTGAATTTTGTCACAACGCCTGCTTTTTTCTCTATCATTGATGGCGCGCCATCTGTAGCCAAGCTGACAGCACGCGACCAGTCTACTCCAACTCTGTCCAGCGCACAAACGAGAGAGCTGAAAGTGTCCTCTGCTGTTGTGGTGTCCATCATAGGTACCAACTCAAGAAACTTCTCTGTGACGGCCAATGTCTCATCAACTCCACGAATAAATATAGCCAGTTGAGCAACGTCTGTAATGTCAGTGCTCTCATCAATTGCAACAGAAAATGCAAGAAATTACTTGACTTTGTGTTTCAGTTGGCTGTCCAAATCTGTGGATAGTTCCAAAATCCTCTCTGCAATAGTATTCCTCGTCAGGCTGATGTTGGCAAAAGCTTGTTGCTTCTCGGGACATACGAGTTCTGCAGCCTTCAGCATGCATGTTTTGATGAACTCCCCTTCGTAATACGGCTTTGATGCTAATGCTATTTCATTAGCAATTACGTAGCTGGCTTTTACCGCTGCTTCACTGACCTCTCGGCTCCGAGTGAAAATGGACTGCTGTTTCTGCAGACCCACCAGCAATTTATTTATCTTCTCTCGTCTCAGTTGTCCTTGCAGGTTGTCGTATTTTTCACCATGCTGAGTCTCATAGTGGCACCGCATATTATATTCCTTAAACACCGACACATGTTGCATACACACCAAGCACACAGGTTTCCCATTCACCTCTGTGAATAAATAGGAATCTGTCCATTTTTCTTGGAAAACCCTACACTCAGTATCCACTTTTCTCCTTTTGGACAAAGACATTTTGGCTAATGAGGGTGTAAAGGCGAGTACAAAAGTAAGTAGATGTATCGTAGTAATCACTGAAGATTAGCTGTGTATATCTCAGCATTTTGTCTTTTTCTTTCAGCCGCTCCCTGTCTAAAACAGTGTGCCCCTTAGCGGACAATATAAGAATAGCAGTTTATTTAAAAAATTCTAGTTCATGTCTCATTGCAATTTTTCACAGATTAAACCCTTTGGTGGGCCGGATCAGGCCCGTGGGCCGTACGTTTGACACCACTGATTTAGCACATCAAAATAATTTGTACATAGTAACCAGTCCATCATTAAAACATTTAAAAGGAAGACAAGCAACCCTGAGGTTTTTTTTAAAGTACAGTTACAGTTTAATATGTAACAACAAAGTAAAAGATCAAAGAAAAATCAAGTATTCAAACAAAATATACACATCAAAATGTTTATATGTAGAAAACAATAAAAACAAAAGTCAAAAAAAACAATGAAAAAAATATAAAAGAAACACAAAATCATAAAAATAAGTAAACCAACAATAAAAAAAAAAAAGAGAGACAAAATATAAAATTGTGCCAGTGTTATTGGGATGTGCATCAGCTCTTTGTTTTTTAGAAATGTCATTTTTGGCCAGTTTTGACAGCCCTAATTCTAATTAAAATAAATCATATGTCAATCTAATTTTGACTTGTCCAGGCCCAATTCTCTCCCCCATCTCTCTTATGTCCTGACATCATGCCATTTGTCTCTGCAAACACACACACAGGGCTTCTTCCGGCGCAGCATCCAGCAAAACATCCAGTACAAGAAGTGCCTTAAGAACGAAAGCTGCCCCATCATGAGGATCAACCGCAACCGCTGCCAGCAGTGCCGCTTCAAGAAATGCTTGATGGTGGGCATGTCCCGAGACTGTGAGTATCTGGAGTCAGCACAGACACGATCACTCGGATGCTTTGCTTATGGCTTATTTGAATTACCTACATGTTTTATATTTTTCTCAGTAAAATTAATTTTTACAACCACTCCTGACTGAGTGTCAGTGTGTATGTATCCAATATACAGGGTTACTTCAACAAGTTAACACTGGCAGTGACATAAAGTTGGAGGATATGGAGGATTAAAGTGTTCAAAACCAAATAAAAAATAAGAAATTATGTCATAGATATTCAAATGTTATGTAAGAATGGAATTCTAAAGTAATTTTGTATTTTTGTTATTTAGTTTAATATTTTTAAACTATTGTGGAAATGGGTGGTATGAAAAAATACTTAATACTTAACAATGAGCCAATGAGTTTAAAAATAACTGTATTATTACAGGATTATTGTTTTATTTAACAAATAACTCTACCGGGTTGCCATAAAAAGACTCACAAGAGACACATTCAAAAATAAGATTCCATTTGTATGTAGCAGTTTTGTATGTACATTTTTATGCCTCCGCGCAGGTGATAACCAATTACTTACTATATATATATATATATATATATATATATATATATATATATATATATATACAAAATTTCAAAAGAAAACAGGAAGTCGATGAAAACAAAATGCATTATTACAAAATAAGAGCGGGAGCTGGATGCGACATTAACTAACGATTGCTGTAACCTTTAGTGATGTTTATTACAGTGTTACCTCTAACTCATGTAGAACTGCAAAAAATACAATTCATCTTTGTCAGTTTACAGTAAAATACATTTTCAACCCAGAGCAGCTTCTCTCAAAAAGAAGAAGAAAAAGAGACAACTACACACACACACACACACACGTAGTTGACGTCTGGAAAAATGTCTATATAAAGAGTTTTAGACCATGCCGTAGGCTAACCAGCTACCACGTGACTCACAAACATACAACATATCATTTAGAGTGAAAAAACCTCAAAGGTACAAGACTGTGTACATGTTTCACTGTCGAGTGAAGGAACTACTCATCCCATAAGCCAGAGTTTATTCACTGAATAAAGAAAGCTTGTTTAGCCAATAGCTAATCTGGCTAACCGCTAGCTGAGACAGCTTGTAATAACGTTAAAAGACCCTCAAAATAAAACCTGAAAATGACCGTTAACATATATAACGGCTGTTACGTCAGGCTTTTCCCAGTGTCTAGTTTGAGTGAACATTATTTTAGACTGAATCAAGCTTTCAGCTAGCTGTTAGCCGCATTAGCTGTTAGCTAAACTAACGTTAGCTTCCCGGTGGAGGCGAACGGCAGAAGCGTGGGACAGATCGTGAATCGTGCAGTGTCGTAAATCTTCGTAAAACAAGATTCTCGTCTTGCGCATGCTCACAGATCGGGTACCGGCAGCCCCCCCTCCTCACAAGCATTCCACCAATCCGATTTATTGTGAATAAAAGACATCTCAAAACAATGCTGGTGCCCCATGAACTTTTGCCATCCATATACATAAATACTTAGTCATGTGTTGGCTGGTTTTAAGTCTACCATCGTCTGTTACGATTTCATGGCTTATACTCCAATTGACAATGGAGAAATTGCATTGCATTTTTTCTTCTGGAACCTGCTGTAGGCAGAACGGTTGAGATCTATAATCATGATGAAAAAATAAATTTGAGTCCTTCTGAAATTATTCTCTCTTTCTGTTGCAGCTGTGCGCTTTGGCCGAATCCCCAAGCGCGAGAAGCAGCGCATGTTGCTGGAGATGCAGAGCGCCATGAACAACATGATGAACAGCAACCAGCTGCAGAGCCAACTACATGCCAGCCACACGCTGCCAATCGGCAAGCCTCTGGCGTCCGGTGCCATACAAGCTACCTCAGGGTCCGCCCGCCCCGCCCCCTCTAGCTCTTCTCCACCCTCTTCCTTGCTAAGCTCTGGCCAATCAGACCCAAGCTCCCAGCCCGAACCTGCCGTCGCCATGGACACTAGCCCCAGCTCGGTGTTGCTTGGCGGGTCGGACAGCGGCGAGGAGGAGGTTATCGGCTCGGTGACCCGTGCACACCAGGAGACCTTCATGTACAACCAGGAGCCCAGCAGCCTGGCGGCCGAGGCCCCACCCCCTGCCATGGACCCACCGAACTGCACCGCAACCAACTACGCCACTAACGTCCGGGCTGAGGAGTGGCAGGACCCCTGGAACCACCACAACAATCTGGTCACCATGGCGACACAGGCCCCCCCACCCTCCAGCCTGGGACCCCAAGGCCAGGAGGAGAACAGCAGCAACCACTGCCCCTTCAGGCTGTCCAGGACCGCCACCGCCAGCCACTGTCCTGCCTACACACACGCAGCCTATGGCGCTCCGCCCTTGGAGGGCCCCGTCGGCGGACCCTACAGTGGTCACCTGTGGAGGGGAGGGAACAGAATGCATCTGGTAAAACACAACACAAATTCAGTGTGCTTTATTTTAATTAAAGTCAATTAAAATACCTTTAAGTCAATAAAAAGAGAAAAAATTCAAAAAATGTAAATACAGCTGGATAAAAATAATGAAAAAGAACAGTAAGTAATAAAATAATAGATTTGATAGAGAGGGAAATTAAAGTATAATTTGTGATGCAAGTTCAGTGCAGACATTAATGGCGTTTAGAAAACATCAGACAGCTGCTTCTCATTTATTAGTTTCTCCTCTCTGACCACTGGTCAGCAAAGAAAACTACACCCTCCAAATCCGCGATGGCTGCAGCTGATTGGACGAATGTGCCACGTGGGGCTGTCTGCTCACAGATTTCAAAACAGACCAACATGGCGACTTGTTAATTTTTTTAAAATAGTTGCCCGAAATGTGTTTATGAATGTATTATGCTGTTGTTGAATCTGTCAGCGTGAGTTTTAAAAGGTTTTTGAGAGGTGGCAAGTCGAGCTGGACGCCCCTGATCTGCTTACAGTTGCCTGGATTCAACTTTATGCAAATGTGGAGCGGGCAAATTGACGATCTGCCTCACAAAAGTGGCGGAGGCACTACCAGGATGCATTGCCCACCTGCTCACATAAACAATAAATGGGCACAACTTCTAAAATAGTTTGGAATCAGCTTCAACTCTTTTTGGAGGGTCCTGTAAAAACAGCATTACAGTGGCACATCTTCCTAAAAATTAACAGTTTAGGCCACTTGGGGGTAGCAAATTGTGTGTAACACAATACGATAGTCAGTTTACACTGAAATTCATTTTATGTTACCAAGCAGCTCCGCTCAAAAGAAGAAATAAAAAGAAAAATACACACATAGCATCATACAAAGATGAAGACATAACAACCATGGCAATGAAACATGTTTCATGATATCCTCGGATCAAGATCTTAATTGGCAGCCCACAGATTTTGGATTAGCAACAGAATAGACTGATGTATAAAAGATTTATTAAGCCTGTTGTATCCAAACAAAAGGACTCTTAATTGCCTCTGAAAAGGCAAAAGTCGGTATTCATAGTTTAAAACATGTATGTAGTTTGAAGAGATGCTGTTAGCGAGTCTGAGCAGGCTCTGACTCACTAACAGCATCTCTTCAGACACCATCCTTGTGGATTGTTTGAAAGGAGTGTGCAACAGGTTCACCAATGATCTTTGGTTCACCAATGATCTTTGGTTCACCAATGATCTTTGGTTCACCAATGATGCAAACTTTAAAGTTGACTGTATAGTTTAGTTTTAAGTTTAGCAGATAGGCTAACATGACCGTACAACATGACATAAAACAGAAATAATCTGGCCGCTGGGTCCATAGGGTTGAAGCCTACGGAGAAAGTGAAAGGGACTGCTGTATCTTTTTTACAGATATTTACAGCTCTATGTGAGGAGTCTGACAGACTGATTTGTCGTGTTCATGTTTTCCTCGTCTGTCCTGCGCTCAGGTTTGTCCCATGAACACTTCTCCCCATGTGGACCCCCAGAGGTCGGGCCACGAGGTGTGGGAGGAGTTCTCCCACAGCTTCACCCCTGCTGTCAGGGAGGTGGTTGAGTTTGCCAAGAAGATCCCCGGCTTCAGAGACCTGACCCAGCACGACCAGGTCAGCCTGCTGAAGGCAGGCACCTTTGAGGTAAAGCCACCGCGTGCCTCGGACAATTCTGTTTCATGAAACAGTGATTCCTAACCAGGGGTGCACCAATGCAGTTACCAGGGGTTATGTGGAAAGATTGTTGAACAGCTCAACTAATTTATAAAATATGAAATAGACATGAGGACTTGATGTAACATATTAACATGAAGTCAACTGTACCACCTGAACACTGCGTGTTGCAGTAATTTAATGCCAACATTATACCAAACTGTCACTGAATGAAATCCTGGAGTTAGTTAGTACATCTGCCATTTTTTCCCTCTCCCTATGCATACAACATACAGAAATTGTTAATAATAATACATTACATACAAGATTGATAGGATTCTGAGGGACCTAAGAACAATGTGAAATAACAATATGAATAAACTACAATGTAAAAAGGGTAAGTGTAATGAGCACACTCTTTAACCTACACCTTTCCTGTCAGTATCTATTAGAAACAAGTTAAGATGACATTGTGTAAATAAAGGGCAGTGGTGGAATGTAACTAAGTACATTTACTCAGTACTGTACTTAAGTACAAATGTTGAGGTACTTTACTGTAGTCTTTTCTTTTCATGCCATATTCTACTTTTTATTCCACTACATTCATCTGACAGTTTTAGTTACTTTAGTTACTAGTAACTTTAGTTACTCCACTACATTATCTGACAGCTTTAGTTACTAGTTACTAGTTACTTTACACATTTAGATTACTGCACATTAAACACATGTAGTTTATAAAATGAAATGAACATATATACACTACCGTTCAAAAGTTTGGGGTCACATTGAAATGTCCTTATTTTTGAAGGAAAAGCACTGTACTTTTCAATGAAGATAACTTTAAACTAGTCTTAACTTTGAAGAAATACACTCTATACATTGCTAATTTGGTAAATGACTATTCTAGCTGCAAATGTCTGGTTTTTGGTGCAATATGTACATAGGTGTATAGAGGCCCATTTCCAGCAACTATCACTCCAGTGTTCTAATGGTACAATGTGTTTGCTCATTGGCTCAGAAGGCTAATTGATGATTAGAAAACCCTTGTGCAATCATGTTCACACATCTGAAAACAGTTTAGGTCGTTACAGAAGCTACAAAACTGACCTTCCTTTGAACAGATTGAGTTTCTGGAGCATCACATTTGTGGGGTCAATTAAACGCTCAAAATGGCCAGAAAAAGAGAACTTTCATCTGAAACTCGACAGTCTATTCTTGTCCTTAGAAATGAAGGCTATTCCATGCGAGACATTGCTAAGAAATTGAAGATTTCCTACAACGGTGTGTACTACTCCCTTCAGAGGACAGCACAAACAGGCTCTAACCAGAGTAGAAAAAGAAGTGGGAGGCCGCGTTGCACAACTGAGCAAGAAGATAAGCGTGGGGTGCAATTTCTCCAGATTACCTCAACAAATTAACAGCTAGAATGCCAAAGGTCTGCAATGCTGTAATTGCTGCAAATGGAGGATTCTTTGACGAAAGCAAAGTTTGATGTAAAAAAAAAATCTTATTTCAAATACAAATCATTATTTCTAACCTTGTCAATGTCTTGACTCGATTTTCTATTCATTTCACAACGTATGGTGGTGAATAAGTGTGACTTTTCAGGAAAACACAAAATTGTTTGGGTGACCCCAAACTTTTGAACGGTTGTGTGTGTGTGTGTGTGTGTATATGTATATGTATGTATATATATATATATATATATATACACACACACACAGTGAGGAAAATAAGTATTTGAACACCCTGCTATTTTGCAAGTTCTCCCACTTAGAAATCATGGAGGGGTCTGAAATTGTCATCGTAGCTGCATGTCCACTGTGAGAGACATAATCTCAGGCTGAATGAGCCTTCTATCAGTATTCCTGCCTTTTTCACAATGTTTGATTTTTTTTTTTAACTATTTATTTGTATGATACAGCTGCAAATAAGTATTTGAACAGCTGTCTATCACCTACATTTCTGACCCTCAAAGACCTGTTAGTCTGCCTTTAAAATGTCCACCTCCACTCCATTTATTATCCTAAATTAGATGCACCTATTTGAGGTTGTTAGCTGCATAAAGACACCTGTCCACCCCATACAATTAGTAAAAATCCAACTACTAACATGGCCAAGACCAAAGAGCTGTCCAAAGACACTAGAGACTAAATTGTCCACCTCTACAAGGCAAGAAAGGGCTACGGGGAAATGTCCAAGCAGCTCGGTGAGAAAAGGTCCACTGTTGGAGCAATCATTAGAAAATGGAAGAAGCTAAACATGACTGTCAGTCTCCCTCGGACTGGGGCTCCATGTAAGATCTTACCTCGTGGGGTCTCAATGATCCCAAGAAAGGTGAGAAATCAGCCCAGAACTACACGGGAGGAGCTGGTCAATGACCTGAAAAGAGCTGGGACCACCGTTTCCAAGGTTACTGTTGGTAATACACTAAGACGTCATGGTTTGAAATCATGCATGGCACGGAAGATTCCCCTGCTTAAACCAGCACATGTCAGGGCCCGTCTTAAGTTGGCCAACGACCATCTGGATGATCCAGAGGAGTCATGGGAGGAAATCATGTGGTCAGATGAGACCAAAATAGAACTTTTTGGTCATAATTCCACTAACCGTGTTTGGAGGAAGAAGAATGATAAGGACCATCCCAAGAACACCATCCCTACTGTGAAGCATGGGGGTGGTAGCATCATGCTTTGGGGGTGTTTTTCTGCACATGGGACAGGGCGACTGCACTGAATTAAGGAGAGGAGGACCGGGGCCATGTATTGTGAGATTTTGGGGAACAGCCTCCTTCCCTCAGTTAGAGCATTAAAGAAGGGTTGAGGCTGGGTCTTCCAACATGACGATGACCCGAAGCACACAGCCAGGAGAACCAAGGAGGGGCTTGGCCTAGCCAGTCTCCAGACCTAAACCCAATAAAGAATCTTTGGAGGGAGCTCAAACTCCGCGTTTCTCAGCGACAGCCCAGAAACCTGACTGATCTAAATAAGATCTGTGTGGAGGAGTGGGCCAAAATCCCTTCTGCAGTGTGTGCAAACCTGGTGAAAAAACTACAGGAAACATTTGACCTCTGGAATTGCAAACAAAGGCTACTGAACCAAATATTAACATTGATTTTCTCAAGTGTTCGCATACTTTTACTAGTTTCAGTACATTTTCCTGATGATACTTACATACTTTCACTAAAGAAACATTTTCAATGCAGGGGTTTTACTTGTACCAGAGTATTTTACAGTGATATTAGTGCTGTTACTTAAGTAAGGGATCTGAATTGATTAAGGTGATTGATTTTTTTTTTTTTCATTTCATTTTTTACAATTTATGTGATGTTATGATCTATGTGATATAACTAGACTAAACAGCTGTACCCACACTGACGGACCTGTGTGTTTGTGCTCTGCAGGTGTTGGTGGTCCGCTTTGCTTCTCTCTTTGACGTCAAGGAGCGCACCGTCACCTTCCTGGGCGGGGAGAAATACTGCGTGGACACGCTGAGGGCCATGGGGGCCGGGGACCTCCTCAACTCCATGTTTGACTTCAGCGAGAAGCTCACCAACCTGGGCCTCAGCGAGGAGGAGATGAGCCTCTTCACTGCCGTGGTTCTGGTCTCGGCAGGTGGGTTGGATTTGGTCCCAGCAAGTACAATACAACGCACACCCTGTTAAATGTCCCATATTGGACAACGTTAGATTTCCATGTCTTTGTTGATTATAAAACAGCTCAAGGTGCTGTGTTTCCCACAGAATTAGGTTAGATTTGCAGTGGGGGAATGCTGCATTCTGATACATTTTCAGGCACAAATTTATGGTAGCTCTGTGTCCAACAGCATTACATAGCGCTATACAGTAGTGACTGTGGATGTTTTGTTGCTCTTGATATTCCTTTGACGCCAGCTAAAACCTCTTTAAAGGACGACAAAACTTTCTCTATGCTGGAAAAACTATTAATAAATACCGGTAATAAATTCATAATACTAACTATTAAACTCCGGATGGACTCTAGCTGTCTTCTCAGAGGGGAAAAAGATTGATGTGTGGAAAAGCAACTTCTTCTTCTGTGTGTTAATTAGCAGATCACAAACCAGGTTTAAGGCTCGAATCACCACCTATATTTCTGTATTGGGTAGAGTAATCAATGGAGAGAGAGAGAGAGAGACCGAGAGACCGAGACCACTGGTCATGACTGTATACGTGAACGGTGCACTCTTCATAAACTCTCCTTTTAAAAAACTGTCTGTACACTTACAAAGTTCTCAAACAGAAAACATTAAGGTGCGTCATTGGTAGAAAAAAAAATTGATTCTAAGGAAAAGAGTTGTCAAAAAAAGAACTCACAATTTTGGATTTGAAAAACAATGTCTCTGTCCATTCCCACCCCCACCCCCACCCCCAGATCGCTCTGGGATCGAGAACGTGAACTCGGTGGAGGCGCTGCAGGAGACACTGATCCGCGCCCTGCGGAGCCTCATCACCAAGAAGCACCCCAACGAGTCGGCCATCTTCACCAAGCTGCTGCTCAAGTTGCCCGACCTGCGCTCGCTCAACAACATGCACTCCGAGGAGCTGCTGGCCTTCAAGGTCCATTCCTGAAGTTGTTGTTGTGCTTGGGATTGGGCCTGGAGGCCAACACGGACCACCAGCTCCGCCTCGGCTCACCACCCAACCACACCTGCACCCCCCACATTTCTCCCAGGAGACTTCAGCTTCTGTTCCTTAAGTCCATGAATAGAAGTTAAGTCTCCAACCTGACATTTAAAGGCGGGAGCAATACCATACCATGTTATTGTACTGTACTGTAGGGTGTTAACGCCTGCGTGATGGTAATGCATACATGCAGACACACTGATTGATGTATATGTTTTCTTGCGTTTGTGTGTGTAGCATACTGTATGTTTGCAACTGTACACTTCTTTATAGTGTAGACTGGTTATTTTGTTTGCATTCATAGTGCAATATGTGACAGCGTTTTTAGCTGTATGGAGTCAAGAAACTTAGTGTATACTTTCAATTTGAATAGATGCTGTGCTCATGTGATGAGGGTGAAGTTGTAGAGCTAAAAAAAAAAGTAACCACAGACATTGAATGACTGACAAGGTACAATTGTCTAAAAAAAATAAATACAAAATGGACAACAATGAGAGGATTGTGGACATAAAGCTGCTAAGAGTCCCAGAGAAATCCGAAAATGACGTTTTCAATTTTAATGAATTAGGGAAGAAAAGAAGGCTTCTCATGCAGTTGTTGCTATGCTGTGTTTTTGTCAATTTTCTAAATGATTTGGGCATTGTGACAAATCAAATGTGTCAGTTTCACTCTACCGCTCGCTGATTTCTGGTCATGTATCAGTGCAGAGACGGAGCCAGACGTAAACATTCGGGGCTTAGCCCAAACCTGGGGGGGGGTCTGGACTGCACTATTTTACAAGCCATTTGATTATATACCGCCTAAAAATCTTTACAACATAATAGTTGCCAAGGAAAAAAATCAATCTGATTAGCCTACCTCCAACTGTCTTCATCATTCTGAAACCAGAACACAGCAAATGTTGGTCAGCCTCTGGATCAGTGGAAATTGAGAAACACTGACCAAACAGATACATTTTCCCTACTCCTATATTCTTTTCCTAAAGAGAAAAAAAAAAGTATTTCAGAGGCTACATTTACATTGCTATGTTTGGGTTATAAACTCTTTTGCTGTGGCGTTTCCTCCTGCTCTGGCGTTTCCCCCTCTCATTCCCCTTGCGTTGGCGTCTCCCCTCTTATTCCCCCCTGCTCTGGTGTTTCCCCCTCTCATTCCCCTTGTTTTGGCGTCTCTCCCTCTCATTCCCCCTGCTCTGGCGTCTCCCCCTCTCATTCCCCCTGCTCTGGCGTTTCCCCCCTCTCATTCACCCTGCTCTGGTGTTTCCCCCTCTCATTCCCCTTGTTTTGGCGTCTCCCCCTCATTCCCCCTGCTCTGGCGTCTCCCCCTCTCATTCCCCCTGCTCTGGCGTTTCCCCCTCTCATTCACCCTGCTCTGGTGTTTCCCCCTCTCATTCCCCTTGTTTTGGCATCTCCCCCTCTCATTCCCCCTGCTCTGGCGTTTCCAAGCCCCTAAACTGGAGAAATTTGGGAACACTTCTGACCTGTTTTGGTTTGGAACCTGCAGGAAGTGTTGCTGTCTCAACAGCCGTAAACGGAGACCTTTGGCAACGCCAACACTGATGCCAATGTTTGGCCGCCTGATTGGGTCATGACATCTTGGCCTTGGAGACTAAGCTACTACTACACGTTGCTTGAATAAACATTTGGGTTTCTACAACACTGTACAGACTTTAGCTGAGCGGAGTTAAACTGAATAGCTATCACTATTCCATGTAAGATATGATTGTAATGTCACTGAAGTGATTGTAATTTAAAGAAATAAGCTGCGTCGAGGTGACGCTGCCGTTCAGATATTCTGCAATGCCATCTTTTTTGTTCCTTATTGGTTAATTCAGGACGTCTGGCCTTTTTAATATCCAGAGCTTGTGTCATTGGGTTAACATTGCTGACGTGGTTCTGTTCTCCTCTGTGAAAGGATTGCAGTATGCATAGATTTCTATATAAATATATATATACATACTATCATACATGCATTACTGTATAGATGAATATATCTATATAAATACATTTTATAAATGCAGTATATACTGTGAAGTGGTTATTGAATTTGTCTGGTTGTCATTTAGTTGCACAGAATCAATTTATGTGATGTTAAAATTGAATTTAACTCTGAGTTGGATTGGGCATCAAAAACCAATTCCAACTTGGAACCGTTTCAGAAAATCACAGAAATGTTTTTTTATTGAAATATTTTGAAAAATCTGGTTTTGAGTGCAGTCATCGGTAATATGCACAAGTTTTGGTTTCCATAGCGGCCGTCGTACTTCCAGGTGCTTGTTGTGTTACAGGCATTAAGCAGAGGAAGTTGTGCTGCAAATTGTGGCTTTATTTTACGTTGAAAAGCCCAGTAAATCACCATTGAATCAAAATAATGGGTGAAATTTCACTTATCTGTGAAACAAGCACGTGACAAAAACTTTCACCCAGGAAAGGTGTGTTCGTTCCTAATATTTGAATCAAACCAGTCTTTTTTTTCTAAACGGAAAACGGTTTCATAACAATTGCTTTTGACTGGTTGGAGTAGCTGTCAATCTTTCCTACTTTTGCCCTCTGTAAATCCTGCGGCTTGATTGGCTTCCATAAGGGCTAACTCTGGTTAAAGTAGACGGATTGGCTGAAAAAAGATGTCAATCGAAAACAGGGAAGTCAAACAAGCCGTTTAAATAGAAAGATACATTGTAGCGTTATCTGGACCGGTGGTAGGAGCGAACCAAATCAATAAATTATGGACTTTTCAGCTTTGTTTACAAGGAAACACAGCCAGAATCTACAAGATTGTGAGGGGACCAGCTCGTTTTGGATTAAAAGGATTGGATGTACTTATTCTTTGAACTGTTGGCGATGTAGGAAAAAAAAGTTTATGGCCATCTTTCACCGCTGTGAATAAAGACAAGAGGAGAAAGGTAGGGACGCACACTATCAGCGCAGAATCCTTCTGTGCAGCGGGACAGTGCTGGCTGAATTTGTGGAACACAAATTGCCATCTAGTGGGCTCAGAAAAAGACACTTTCTACAGAAATACAACTATACAGAAAGTATATTAAAAGAATTTATTGAAGGTGTTATTACACACAAGTACTTATTCAAGGGCGGATTTAGTCATTTTGAGGCCTAAGGCAAACACAGGCATGGGGCCCTCCACAACCCTTGTTCTCCCCCTTTTCAGTCCTTATTTATCTGAGAAAGACGTGCTCTCTGTCTGACAGCTGTTTTGGCCAGAGTGCTGGATCATCTTCAATCATAACACATTGATTGAGGGTGACTGCTACTCACGGGGTCTAGTTGCTGAGTATTATGTGTGTCACCATCTTCGTCATTGCCATAGTTATTATCATGGACAGTGAAAGCAGCAGTTCCGTAACCATCTCCATTCAAAGGATCCTGTAAGGTTGTCTTGTATGTAGCCCCCGCATTGGTAGAGCTTCTTCCTTTTTCAGAACCACTTCGATAGCTTCGCTTCATTTTTCAACCGTCTGTAGCCTCCAGCTTCCAGCATGCTGAGCCGTTTGTTTACAAACACACAGGCAGATGCGCAGTAGGATAATGGAATAGTCCAATGTAGTGGGGACTGGGGGGAGTTTCTCATCATGAATTAAACAATCGGATAGCACTTTAGTGTATCAATGTTTAGAGATATAAGGTAAAAAGTAAGACAACAAATCGTAACCATAAGTTTATGAGGCGTTTTACGGGGCCCTTGGTAGCTTGGGGCCTAAGGCAATTGCCTACCTTTGCCTAATGGTAAGTCCGCCTCTGAACTTATTAATGTTAGTGGGAGGAAACTGGAGCACCCAGATTAAACCCAAGCAGACACAGAGGGAATGTGCAAATTTGTGAATATCAAATTCTTGAATATCTCCCATCGAGAAGGCTTCTTCGCTTTTTCAGAAGTATCTGTCTGTTGTTATAACTCCGGCGCCTGATTGGCCTCCTCCAGACATTGATGCAGCTTGAGGTTGGATTTGAGCTTCTCTTCACTGAGCTGACAAGCAGTCTTCTAGAATGCTTTGATGTGCCAACATTCTATTTTTTACAGTGACATATCTGATTGGTGTTACCATGGAAATGTTCACTGCACCTGAAAACTCACCAACAGCCCTATTTTATGCTACATTGATTTAGTTTACTGATATGTATATAAGCAGATTTTAAAAATTATCTGTAAAAAAAACCTTTCATTGAAAATGAAAATCATTATCTATAATTACCAATGTGCCAACAAGAAAAAAAGAAAAAAATCAATGTTGTTTATTAAACTTATTTAACACTGTCTGCTCAAGTCAGCTTAGCTGGCTAAATGAAAATAAAATGACAGGGTTGTATCCAACTTTTTCAAACTCCTCCTAGACCGTGCGATTGATCATCACGAAACTTGGCACATATCATCTCCAGACCGACCTGACAAAAACTTGGTAAAAGAATTTTTATAGAATAAATATTGTGCATATTATGCACAAACACATTTGTGTAGCTAATTATGAAAACACCAACTTTGACATATCTCGACCAAATTGAATGCTGTCAAAGCCAAACTTTAGATTATTCCTTGGTATAACTTGGTAAACACAAAACCTGTGATGATTGTGTCATGCCGCTCGAAGATAGGCCATTAGGGGTCGCTATAATTAACGTAGACCATTTGGGGCCTTTTTATCCCTTCTGAGGTCGAGTGTGTTGTATGATGACGCTGCCGTCTCTCGATGAGCGGATTCACAAGCGCCCTTCCCAACTGCTTGAGGAACGCCCTCCTCTTGTTGAGCTTGCCACACATCCACTTGGGCATGAGCTCTTGCCACAACACAAAGGCGTTGTAGGCGGACACGTCCAGGATGTTGTTGTGGAACAGGGGGCGAGGGGCCAGCGCGCCGTCTTCCTGCGGCAGCTGTACGTGCCCACGAGCTTGTCCAGGTTGTCCATGCCGCCCTTGGTGTGGTTGTAGTGGAGGAGGATGTTGGGTTTGGCTTGTCTGCCAGGGCCGACGCGCGAATCCCCCGTGTGCAGCGTGCTCAGCAGCACCACGTTCCTGTGCTTCTTGGGCACGCAGGACACCAGAGTGGCGACGGGCGTGAAGGCAAACTTGGACGAGAAGACCGTGCCGCCCTTGGTGGTGAGCAACGCCCCCGGCAGCTCGGGCTTGTATTTGCGCATCGTGCCCACCACGGTGAGGCGCCGCTCAACAAGCAGCCGCTGGGACAGCGCGTAGGAGGTGAAAAAGTTGTCGCACGTCACGTTACGCGGGGCCCCTCTGGCCCAGATTCCTCTCAGGCACGCCGCTCACTGACTTGCCTGCGTAGAGCTGCATGTGCCACGCATAGCTGGAGCCGGCGTCACAGGCCACCCACAACTTCAGTCCGTACCTGGCGGGCTTGCTGGCGGAAGGCGCATCAACCTTGTGGAAGTAGCGTGTCCAAACAAGAAGATGGAACGAGATGGAAGAATTTTTTTTTTAAACTACACACACACACGCACACAAAGACAATTTCACGGCAATTGTAAAAAAATAAACAACAACAAAGCAATACAACACCTCAAAAGGGCACCAGCTGCTTGTCCACCGTCACGTTGGCGCCCGGGTTGTAGAGGCGAGGCAGCTGCCGCGTCCACGCGTCCCACACCTCTCGTACGCCCGGCAGTTTGTCCGAGGCTTGTCGGGCAGCTCTCGACTCGCGGTCGTCAAATCGCAACAGTCCAGAGTACGTGTGGAACTGCTTGATTGGCATCGTGGCGCGGAAAATGGCCCTGCCGCTCTCCTCGTGCCACAGACATTTGATTTTGCCATCTTTTGACACAAATGTTTCCTCATCCTGCTCGTCCTCCTCTTGCCTTTCCTTGTCACTACCCTCTTCTTCTTCTTCGTCTTCGTCTTCTTCTTTGTCTTTGTCTTCTTCTTCGTCTTTGTCTTCTTCTTCTTCTTCTTTTTCTACTTCTTTTTCTTTGTCTTCTTCTTCTCCTTCTTCGGCCCTTGCATGTCCACCCTCTTCTTCTTCTTCTTCTTCATTTACTTCCGTCGTAGCAGCAGTAGTCTTTTTCTCTGCTGTGGTCGTGTATGTGGGACCCAAAGGCTAACGTCAAGGGTCCCCGGGACCCGAATGACAATGTCAAACGTCCCCGTGACCCACGGGTTCCTGGGACCAGAAGGACAACGTCAAGGTTCCCCGTGACCCGAAAGGACAATGCTTCGGGTCCCAGGGACCCTGTAGGACACCGTCAAGGGTCCTGGTGACCCAAAAGGACAATGCCATGGGTCCCTGGGACCTGAAGGACAAAGTCAAGGGTCCCCGTGACCCAATGGACAGCGTCAAGGGTCCTGGTGACCAGAACGACAATGCTTTGGGTCCCAGGGACCCGTAGGACAACGTCAAGGGTCCCTGTGACCCGAACGACAATGCTTTGGGTCCCAGTGACCTGAACGACAATGCTTCGGGTCCCAGGGATCCGTAGGATAACGTCAAGGGTCCCCTTGACCCAAAGGACATTGTCATGGGTCCCCGGGACCCAAAGGACGTCGAGGGTCCTGGTGACCCGAAAGTACAATGCCACAGGTCCTTGTGACCCTTAGGACAACGTCAAGGCTCCTGGTGACCCGAAAGGACAACAGTTTACTGTACTTTAACAGTTTTTAACGTTTTTCAATTGATCAAACAATCAAACAAATGTGGTCACAAATTTACCCGTGACTCCATCTTGAAAATTATTCGTGATTTCATATTTTTTACCTTCTGAATTTACTGTTGGACACACGAGACGGGACGGATGACATGGGACGCTCCAGGCTGCAGCCATACACACTTGAGCTGTCAGCTACTGGTTTCTGGTGTGATGGCGCCCTTTGCTGGCGATCAACAGGAACTACAAGTAGAGCTGCACACAAGTTTAGTCAGGTTTGTCCTCTTATTTTTATTTTGCCTAAAATTGATCAATTTAAAGATTTGTAAACTAATAAGGTAGTAACATTTTAATATGTTATCTGGTGTAAATGCGACCTCTGGTGGTAAACAACAGGAACTACAAGCAATACTGCCACCACATTTATTTTGACTAAAATGTATCAATTAAAAGATATTGAATCTAATAAAGTAGTAAAAGTTTAATATTCCTCTTTTAAGATGTTTCTAATGGCAAAATTGTTAAATAATTCATAAAGAAACCTTTGAAAGTTCAGTAATTGACCTTCAGCTGTCAGCTACTGCTTTCTGGTGTAAAGGCGCCCTCTGGTGGTGATAAACAGAAACTACAAGCAGAGCTTCAGACACATTTTCCATTTTATTCCACTAATTTTGATATTTACAAATAGTAGTAAGAGTTTAATGTTTCTCTTTTAAGATGTTTCTAATGGCAAACTCATTAAATAATTCATAAAAAAAAAAAACCTTGAAGGTTCAGTGACTGAGTTCCAGCTATCAGCTACTGGTTTATGGTATGATGGCGCCCTCTGCTGGTGATCAACAGGAACTACAAGCAGAGCTGCACACAAGTTTAGTCAGGTTTGTCCTCTTATTGCTATTTCTCCTAAAATTGATAAATTTAAAGATTTGTAATCTAATAAGGTAGTAAAATTTTAATATTCCCCTTTTGAAATGTTAATGGCAAAATCATTAAATAATTCATAAAATAAAACCGTTGAAGGTTCAGTGACTGAGTTCCAGCTGTCAGCTGCTGGTATCTGGTGTAAATGCGACCTCTGGTGGTAAACAACAGGAACTACAAGCAATACTGCCACCACATTTATTTTGACTAAAATGTATCAATTAAAAGATATTGAATCTAATAAAGTAGTAAAAGTTTAATATTCCTCTTTTAAGATGTTTCTAATGGCAAAATTGTTAAATAATTCATAAAGAAACCTTTGAAAGTTCAGTAATTGACCTTCAGCTGTCAGCTACTGCTTTCTGGTGTAAAGGCGCCCTCTGGTGGTGATAAACAGAAACTACAAGCAGAGCTTCAGACACATTTTCCATTTTATTCCACTAATTTTGATATTTACAAATAGTAGTAAGAGTTTAATGTTTCTCTTTTAAGATGTTTCTAATGGCAAACTCATTAAATAATTCATAAAAAAAAAAACCTTGAAGGTTCAGTGACTGAGTTCCAGCTATCAGCTACTGGTTTATGGTATGATGGCGCCCTCTGCTGGTGATCAACAGAACTACAAGCAGAGCTGCACACAAGTTTAGTCAGGTTTGTCCTCTTATTGCTATTTCTCCTAAAATTGATAAATTTAAAGATTTGTAATCTAATAAGGTAGTAAAATTTTAATATTCCCCTTTTGAAATGTTAATGGCAAAATCATTAAATAATTCATAAAATAAAACCGTTGAAGGTTCAGTGACTGAGTTCCAGCTGTCAGCTGCTGGTATCTGGTGTAAATGCGACCTCTGGTGGTAAACAACAGGAACTACAAGCAATACTGCCACCACATTTATTTTGACTAAAATTGATCAATTAAAAGATATTGAATCTAATAATGTAGTAACAGTTTAATATTCCTCTTTTAAGATGTTTCTAATGGCAAAATTGTTAAATAATTCATAAAATAACCTTTGAAAGTTCAGTAATTGACCTTCAGCTGGCAGCTACTGGTTTCTGGTGTAAAGGCGCCCTCTGGTGGTGATAAAAAGAAACAACAAGCAGAGCTTCAGACACATTTTCCATTTTATTCCACTAATTTTAATATTTACAAATAGTAGTAAGAGTTTAATGTTTCTTTTTTAAGATGTTTCTAATGGCAAAATCATTAAATAATTCATAAAAAAACCTTGAAGGTTCAGTGACTGAGTTCCAGCTGTCAGCTACTGGTTTATAGTATGATGGCGCCCTCTGCTGGTGATCAACAGGAACTACAAGCAGAGCTGCACACAAGTTTAGTCAGGTTTGTCCTCTTATTGCTATTTCTCCTAAAATTGATAAATTTAAAGATTTGTAATCTAATAAGGTAGTAACATTTTAATATTCCCCTTTTGAAATGTTAATGGCAAAATCATTAAATAATTCATAAAATAAAACCGTTGAAGGTTCAGTGACTGAGTTCCAGCTGTCAGCTGCTGGTATCTGGTGTAAATGCGACCTCTGGTGGTAAACAACAGGAACTACAAGCAATACTGCCACCACATTTATTTTGACTAAAATGTATCAATTAAAAGATATTGAATCTAATAAAGTAGTAAAAGTTTAATATTCCCTTTAAGATGTTTCTAATGGCAAAATTGTTAAATAATTCATAAAGAAACCTTTGAAAGTTCAGTAATTGACCTTCAGCTGTCAGCTACTGCTTTCTGGTGTAAATGCGCCCTCTGGTGGTGATAAACAGAAACTACAAGCAGAGCTTCAGACACATTTTCCATTTTATTCCACTAATTTTGATATTTACAAATAGTAGTAAGAGTTTAATGTTTCTCTTTTAAGATGTTTCTAATGGCAAACTCATTAAATAATTCATAAAAAAACCTTGAAGGTTCAGTGACTGAGTTCCAGCTATCAGCTACTGGTTTATGGTATGATGGCGCCATCTGCTGGTGATCAACAGAACTACAAGCAGAGCTGCACACAAGTTTAGTCAGGTTTGTCCTCTTATTGCTATTTCTCCTAAAATTGATAAATTTAAAGATTTGTAATCTAATAAAGTAGTAAAATTTTAATATTCCCCTTTTGAAATGTTAATGGCAAAATCATTAAATAATTCATAAAATAAAACCGTTGAAGGTTCAGTGACTGAGTTCCAGCTGTCAGCTGCTGGTATCTGGTGTAAATGCGACCTCTGGTGGTAAACAACAGGAACTACAAGCAATACTGCCACCACATTTATTTTGACTAAAATTGATCAATTAAAAGATATTGAATCTAATAATGTAGTAACAGTTTAATATTCCTCTTTTAAGATGTTTCTAATGGCAAAATTGTTAAATAATTCATAAAATAACCTTTGAAAGTTCAGTAATTGACCTTCAGCTGGCAGCTACTGGTTTCTGGTGTAAAGGCGCCCTCTGGTGGTGATAAAAAGAAACAACAAGCAGAGCTTCAGACACATTTTCCATTTTATTCCACTAATTTTAATATTTACAAATAGTAGTAAGAGTTTAATGTTTCTCTTTTAAGATGTTTCTAATGGCAAAATCATTAAATAATTCATAAAAAAAAAACCTTGAAGGTTCAGTGACTGAGTTCCAGCTGTCAGCTACTGGTTTATAGTATGATGGCGCCCTCTGCTGGTGATCAACAGGAACTACAAGCAGAGCTGCACACAAGTTTAGTCAGGTTTGTCCTCTTATTGCTATTTCTCCTAAAATTGATAAATTTAAAGATTTGTAATCTAATAAGGTAGTAACATTTTAATATTCCCCTTTTGAAATGTTAATGGCAAAATCATTAAATAATTCATAAAATAAAACCTTTGAAGGTTCAGTGACTGAGTTCCAGCTGTCAGCTGCTGGTGTCTGGTATAAATGCGCCCACTGGTGGTGATAAACAGGAACTACAAGCAGAACTGCAGACATATTTTCCATTTTATTCCACTAATTTTAATATTTATAAATAGTAGTAAAAGTTTAATATTCCCCCTTTCAGATGTTTTTAATGGCAAAATCGTTAAATAATTCATAAAATAAAACCTTTGAAAGTTCAGTGACTGAGTTCCACCTGTCAGCTGCTGGTGTCTGGTGTAAATGCGCCATCTGGTGGTGATAAACAGGAACTACAAGCAGAGCTGCACACGTTTTGTCAGGTTTGTCTTCTTATTGTTATTTTTTGTTTTGCCTAAAATTGATCAATTTAAAGATTTTGAATCTAATAAAGTAGTAAAAGTTTAATATTCCTCTTTTAAGATGTTTCTAAAGGCAAAATCGTTAAATAATTCATACAATAAAACTTTTGAAGGTTCAGTAATTGACCTCCAGCTGTCAGCTACTGGTTTCTGGTGTAAATGCGCCATCTGGAGGTGATAAAAAGGAACTACAAGCAGAACTGCACACAAGTTTTGTCAGGTTTGTCCTCTAATTTTAATTTTGTGTTTTGCCTAAATTTGATCAATTTAAAGATTTTTAATCTAATAAAGTAGTAAAAGTTTAATATTCCTTTTGGCCCAAAGCCTCGAGGAATGTGAGTATTTAAATGACTTACTTTAAATGACATTTACACTAACATATTCTCCATCTCCCAGCCATGTTTCAATAAGACAGAATAAACTGGCATTAGAATCTGATATTAATTCATTTACTAGTACACCTTTGGAAGAGAGATCTGATGTTTAAGAGTCCACATTTAATTCCCTCCTATTCTTTTGGGTAATTATTGCAATTTGGTAGGTTTTAATTGTTATGAGGTTTTCATGCACAGCTCCTCTTCTGTTTACCTTTGATTTAAATAATTTCAATGGTTGGGGGGCAGACACCGTCACTATGGGGTTTTTACTTGGTAACTGCTGGAATGGAGGAGCAGAGAAGTGTGTTAGACTGCGACTTTGCCTCCTGGTCCCAACTCTGGATTGTCAGGGATTAGGTCCACTAATAAACTTGTCAAGGTTTCTAGAAATGAGAGCTGCTCCATCCCAAGGTGGATGAATGCCGCTCTCTCGAATCAGACCAGGTCTTCCCCAGAAAGACTGCCAGTGATCTACAAAGCCATCCACCTAATTCAATAGCTAGAAGGAAGAAATGATGAAAATGCGGCTAAATGTCAGTCGCTATTTAGATTGGGCAGGTCTACCATATTTACTTTTTGCGTATGTACACACCGATTCAACATTAATCTTATAGAAAGTCACTGAAAGACGTAAAACAAATGCTTATGCCTATGCCCCGTTGATGCGTGCTCTAAGCAAAGAAAATGTAGTTTAATGCACAACACTTATCTCAAGTTACAGTCACTTAACCAGATATGGCTAACTGCTAAGCTAAAGTCGCTAACAGCGAAGCTAAAGTACGGTAGCGTTAGCTACCAAGCGTTCGAAAACTGTTATTTAACAAAAGTCACTGAAAATGTAAAGAACTGTGAGTGCTTAGGCAGAACTACTATAAGAATAAGTGTTTAGCGGACTGTTAGCAAAGCTAACAAATTGAACTAGTATTTAGTGAGCAGTAACACGCTACCAACACACAAGCACAGGAAACGGAAATGAGTCAGGTACGCTTACCGCAACAGGTACCACACAATGCAACATTGCCAAGTCAAGTCAATTATATTATCAAGTTAATAATAACACCAATTACTATCAGCGGGGCGGATGGTTAGGTCTGTACTAAAAGGAGTTACTTTGATACTTCCCTGATTGTATAAATGCTAGATTTTCGATCCACACACAGTGATTTGCTAATTTAACACTTTAAAATTAATTAGTAATTATTATTTCTAGTAATAATCAGTTTTGTTTCTTTTTACTAGAGACACACACACCCTTGCTAAATTAAAGGGCCCCCGCCCGGATCAGGGAAACCGGAGGCAAGGCATGAGGCCTTTTCTGATTTTTACCCCAGATGTCCCCAACTGACGGGCATTTGTCCCACTGTCTATTTTAAGCACTGCCCGTGGGAATCTTTCAATGATTGACCAATGATTTTTCTTTAGTACTCACGGTCAGGATCAGTTCCTCCCAGGGTCCCCGGAGGCCCCCTCCTTCTCAAGGACGCCCCAGTCAGTGAACCTTCAAAGGTTTTATTTTATGAATTATTTAACGATTTTGCCGTTAAAAACATCTCAGAAGAGGAATATTAAACTTTTACTACTTTATTAGATTAAAAATCTTTAAATTGATCAATTTTAGGCAAAACAAAAAATAAAAATTAGAGGAAAAACCTGACAAAACTTGTGTGCAGTTCTGCTTGTAGTTCCTTTTTATCACCACCAGATGGCGCATTTACACCAGAAACCAGTAGCTGACAGCTGGAGATCAGTCACTGAACCTTCAAAGGTTTTATTTTATGAATTATTTAATGATTGTGCCATTTACAATATTTTAAAAGAGGAATAATACACTTTTGCTACTTTATTAGAGTCAATATCCTTTAATTGATCGATCTTAGGCAAAATAAATGGGATCGCAATTCTTTTTGTAGTTCCTGTTGTTTGCCAAAAGTGGGCGCCATTACACCAGATAAAATCCATCCATCCATCCATCTGTCTTCATCCGCTTATCCGGTATCGGGTCGCGGGGGCAGCAGCTCCAGTAGGGGACCCCAAACTTCCCTTTCCCGAGCCACATCAACCAGCTCCGACTGGGGGATCCCGAGGCATTCCCAGGCCAGGTTGGGGATATAATCGCTCCACCTAGTCCTGGATCTTCCCCGAGGCCTCCTCCCAGCTGGACGTGCCTGGAACACCTCCCTAGGGAGGTGCAAAACAAAAAAGACCCTGAAAGGACAATGCCACTGGTCCCCGGGACCCAAAGGACAACGTCAAGGGTCCTGGGGACCCAAACGACAATGCTTTGGGTCCCAGGGACCCGAAAGGACAATGCCACGGGTCCACGGTACCCGTAGGACAAGGTCAAGGGTCCCCGTGACCCGAAAGGACAATGCCACGGGTCCCAGGGATCCTTGACGTTGTCCTTTGGGTCCTGGTGACCCGAAAGGACAATGCCACGAGTCCCTGGGACCCACATTATTTGACACTTTTCCAGGTGACCATATTTTACAATTTCAGGTAAACTGCATGGGTCCTCGTTAAACCAGCTTCACAACAAGTCTGGTGAAACTCACATATCCCTGGACACAAACGACAACACAATTCTGAAGTGGTATGAAAATTAAAGTTAATTTACATAAATGTGGGTTAGTATTACATTATTTGCTGTTACTATTTTACTCTTTTCAGGGGTGTGTTAGGCAAGTTGTTAAACCAGCTTCATTCCAAGTCTGAATGAAGAATCACATATCCATGGTGTCACACAGTCATAGCTGGAAATTCTGATGTTATTTTAATTGCTAATGCAAGTAAATCTACAGCCTATAGATCAAAACCATTTAAGGGATTAAGCCATATTCAAGTTATCCTGGATGAATTTAGCTTTGACTCGGTTGCACGAAAACCAGATTGAATTAAACCCAGCCAAGCAAATCCATGAGATTTATTCTTTTGCGGCTAGCCTGGTCCAGAGTAGGCTAACAGCCAGGCTAAGATTAATCCTACAGTCATATTTAAATCAGCTTCCGCCCTGAACCAAATTTACGTGTTTTAACAGTTATTCCGGAATCTTCTGTGTGTGTTCTGCTTTATTTTTATTAACATGCATGTTGTCACGAGTTTAATTTAAAACCATTCTATTGTTTAGATGGTTAGAAATGGTCCTGGAACCCAGATTGAATGGAAATCAGGAGAGTCGATTTTCCAGGCGGACGGTAGTTTGTCGAGGCTGCCTGTCGTGCGGCCGCTTCCCGGTGGCCGCTGCCCATGTCCGCTGCCCGGTGGCTGCAAGGCCCGGTGGTCGCTGCCCGGTGGCCGCTGTGTCCAAGTCGCTGCCCGGTAATCTGCCTTCCGGGCAGACCCAGCATCACATCAGTGTCCACCCTCTCTGTAAAAGCAAGACACAGCGGAATCCTCCTGGTATGTGCAGCTTCAGGTCACAGGACGCACCTCCGGAGATTAAGTGACAATGGGGCTATATTCCCATAATGTTAATACAGACTGGTCAGAGACCAATACATTCATGATTTTATTCTTTCTTGTTGCTTTGTCCTTCTAATAAATATATTTGTAATCAGGCTACTTAATATGTAGGCTGGGATGTGTTTTGTTCTTACTTTGGTTTCTTAACCTCTCATAAGTCTTTACATCCTGGACCAACGTGTTTATATACAGTTTGGCATTCAGCACAGGAAACAAATACAATGCTTCAATATATTTATTTAGATGCTGTTATCGTCAGAATAAAAAAAAAACACGGTCATTGTTTTACACATGGTACTACAGCTGCATGAAGTCACTTACTTTTCCAGTTGTTGCATTCATTCTGATTGTTCTGTATGAACATTAATTGTACAAAGATATTTAGAATCAGACATCGCTTATAGACATTTTTGGCTGTAAAACATTTTACTCTTGTGAATAAGGATTTGAAATTAAGCCTTATTCCATCTCCGAGGAACATCACATATCCTCTGTCACTTTAAAGCAAAGTTGGCCAAATAATACAGTTTATTTATATTGGCTTAAAATGGTAAATCTACAGTATATTTGACATCTTTACTGTAAAACCAGCACATTTATCACCAAAAACGAAACCTGAAACCAGCTTATTTAAGCAATTAAAACACTGTAGCCTACAACTTTGTAAAATAAAAATGTAGAGTGTAGATCCTTAGGCATTCAGTCAGTAAACTATAGTATATTTGACATCTTTTTCCGCTGTTAAAGCCATATTTCTTCTGCATATTATATGGCACCTCCTCAAGTATTTTGCATAGAAGCTGCGTCATTGGGTGACATATCCACATGCACGTCTCCATTTCTGCACTGTCAGATCTGTTAAAATACTGTGGTCTATTTCAAGTAAATTGAACGCTCACTTGTCCCAGCTATCTACACCTGGCTTTGACATAGCTTCAGCCTGTTCATCTTGCTCGACAAACGTGCAACCAATTGCTTTGATGAGCAGATCACACTAAGTCAAGCGGCATTTTCACTTATCCTGGATATCTTTATTCTACTTTCGTGCAACAGGCCCCCAGTGTCTGGTTCTCCTCGTCTGAAAGTTTTTCTTAATTTCTCAATGTTTCACATATTCACATAATAACTATTAAACAATACTCCTGTTCAGTTCCCAGCTCCACAAGGCTCAGTGTGACCAATTATATTCTCCTTATATGTATATCTATATATATATAAAGGATATATATATATATATAAATATACAGTATATTTATATATTTATATATATATATATATATATTTATCTTTTCAGGCAACTGTATTAGGAAACTCCTGTTAACCAGCTTTTCCATTGTTATGAGAGATCACATCCAATTATACATCAATCAAGCTTCTGATGAAACCAGTCAGTTAGCTAAAATTCAAGCATGCATAAATGATATAAAATCCTGGATGAGATAATTTTCTGTTGTGGGTTGGGGTTTTTCTTGGGGTTATTTTGCCCTCCTTGTATCTATTTCTGGATTTCTCACATATCCTGTGATCCACACGTCTGTTTGGACCACTTCCTGTTTTATTTTAAAGTTTAGTTTCCTGTCTTGTCTTGTCTTGTCTAGCTTGCTTTGTTTGTCTGATTGTCCTGCCTCGCCCTGATGTCACCAAATTTGATGTCTCACCTGTTCCCCACACCTTGTTACCTCATGTATTTAACTCCAGTTATTTCCTTTGTCTCTTGTCGGATCATTCCAGCCTCTGTCTGTGTGCCATATCCCTAAAATGCTCTGTTGTCCAGTCTGCCTTTCCAGTCCCTGTGATCCTGTCTGTGCTCCAGCAACCCCAGTGAGTTTTTCCCAGTGCTTCGTCTTCCTGTTGGATTCTGCATTCCTCGTGCTGTGCTCGGATTGTTTTGATTTTGGACTTTTCCGATTGCTCCGTGTGCTGGATTTTTCTGTTTAAATAAACCTTTGTATCCCTGCCTGCTACTCTGCATTTGGGTCCTTCCCTACCCCTACAACAATTTTCTGATGTTAAATCAGATAAAAACTGAGTTATTGTGCTGGGCCCTAAACCCCTCCAAACTTCACTATCTAGGGATATAGTTACTCTGGATGGTATTGTTGTGGCCTCCAGCACTACTGTCAAAAATCTAGGAGTTATTGTTGATCAGGATATAATATCCTTTAACGACCATCTAAAACAAACCTCAAGAACAGCCTTTTTTTTTCATCTTTGCAACACTGCCAAAATTAGGAACATCCTGTCCCAAAACGATGCTGAAAAACTAGTCCGTGCATTTGTTACTTCCAGGCTGTACTACTGTAAATCTTTATCATCAGGATGCTCAAATAGGTCCGTTAAGACTCCCCAGAGATCCAGAGCCTTCAGCTATCAGGCTCCTCTACTGTGGATCAAGCTCCCAGTCTCGGTTCGGGAGGCAGACACCGTCACCACATTTGAGAGTAAACTTAAAACTTTCCTCTTTGATGAAGCTTATAGGTAGGGAGTTAGGAGAAACAGCGTCTGCCTAGACCGGCGGGGGGAGGGCGTATAGCCGCAGACACGTCACCCCTTCTCTTCTCTGCTTCTCTTCATGGTCATCAGATTAAGTTACCATATAATCATTAATATAATAAAACTAGAAGGAGGAAGGGTAGTGCAGCCCGACCAGACTCCTCTCTTTACCCTTTCTCTCTTCGTTATGCTGTAATAGTTTTAGACTGCCGGGGGATTTCCTTTGACACACTGTGCTCCTATCTCCTTTATCTTTCCATTTGTGTGCATCCATGTGTAGCCCTTTGGAAATTAGGCTATTATCTAAGTTGATGCATAACTATATTCAGTTAATAGAAACAATAAATAGTTAATAAATTACAAATATATGGTACTAAAAGTTAAAAAGTTAAACTGTTAATTCTACAGTAATGCACTTAAAATCCCTGAATTCATGATGTAAGGGTTATGTGGATAGAGAGAATGTCCATGTATTTCTTTTCTTATACATACTGTTTAACTGCTATGTCTCTTGTTATATGCAATGTTGTTTATATAAGAAAGTACTTGTGGAAATGTAATTTACCTGCACTCTCAGAAAATGAAGTGCATAATTGTACCTTTAGGGGTACAATGGCTTGTCACTGGGGCTGTACCTCAAGGGTACAGTTTTTGTACCCTTGGCATAGGGTACAAATTTGTACCCTTGTGATTTGTACCTTTACAGTTCAAAAATGTACCCTTAAGGGTACAACTTTTGTACCCTTGTGATTTGTACCTTTACAGAACAAAAATGTACCCTTCAAAAAGGGTACGACAATGGCTTTTACATATATATATATATATATATATATATATATATATACACGCACGCTAAATTAAAATCAGAATTTATTAAATCCTTATTTGTTTCATTTTACATTTACAACATTTCATTTTAAACACAATGTCTAACTGTGACATATAAATTATCATCAACTGAGTATGTGTCATTTGCCTGAAAGTCCATTTCATCTCCTGGTTTCAGTCAAGTCCATTCTTTATATACCTTGACACTGCATGCATGAAAGTGACGGTCATAGGACAGAGGAATCAACATTTTCCCACAAAGGATCCACATCGTGTCTATGTTAACCCTTGTGTTGTCCTTCGGGTCCCCGGGACCCATGCAGTTTAACCCATTGTGCTGTCCTTGGGTCACTGTTAAACCCATCGGCTTTCTTCAGGGGTCACGGGACCCTTGACACTTCCTTCAAGTCTGGGAACCATCATATTGTTCATAGGGTCACGGGGACCCCTGGCATTGTCCTTCAGATTCTGGGACCCCTTGCATTGTCCCTCGGGTCCGAGGGACCCGTGGCCTTTTCCTTTGGGTCCCAGGGACCCATTTTACTCTTTTTGGGCCCTGTGACCATTGAATCCTCTGTCCAGGAACCTCGTCTGATTCCAAGTCTGGGAACATTCACATATCCATGGTGTCACACAGGAATATTGACCATTCTGATGTAGGATTTTAAAATTAAAGGTAAAATGTCAATAAATCGCATTAGTTCTACCTACCCTCTAGCTACCCTCGCCATGATGGCATTTGACATCGAATGAAAGCGGTGTCTCGGGACCCCAAAGCACAACGGCAGGATAGTACAAAAGATCATATGAACTAAACATGTCCGTGTGACACAAAGGACAATACAAGGGTTAAAATTAAAGGCTAAAATGTCCAAGTAAATCTAAAGTCTGTTAAAGCCATATTTTACTCTTTTTCAGGCTACTGCAAATAAGAATCCTCCTGTTATGCCAGCTTCATTCCAATTCTGGGTGAGACATCACATATCCATGGTGTGACACAGGCAATATCGGACCATTATGATTTAGGATTTTAAAATTAAAGACTAAAATGTCAATGTAAAATGCCTGAAAAAATATTTTTCAGGCTGTTAAAGCCATATTTTACTCTTTTTCACCCTTCTCTAAAACAGAATCCTCCTGTCATTCCAAGTCTTGGTGAGACATCACATAGCCATGGTGTCATACAGGTAATTAAATGCTAAAATGACAAAATAAATCTACAGTATATTTGACATCTTTTTCAGGCTGTTAAAGCCATATTTTAATCTTTTTCGGGCAACTGTAGAACTGAATCCGCCTGTTAAGCCAGCTTCATTCCAAGTCTGGGTGAAACATCACATATCCAATATGTCACACAGGTAATTTCGGACCATTCTGATGTAGGATTTTAAAATTAAAGGCTAAAATGTTCAAGTAAATCTACAGTATATTTGACATCTTTTTCAGGCTGTTAAAGCCATATTTTACTTTTTCAGGCAACTGTAGAACAGAATCCTCCTGTTAAACCAGCTTCATTCCAAGTCTGGGAGAAACATCACATATCCATGGTGTCACACAGGTAATATCGACCATTCTGATGTAGGATTTTAAAATTAAAGGCTAAAATGTCCAAGTAAATCTACAGTATATTTGACATCTTTTTCAGGCTGTTAAAGCCATATTTTACTCTTTTCAGGCAACTGTAGAACGGAATCCTCCTGTTAAGCCAGCTTGATTCCAAGTCTGAGAGAAACATCACATATCCATGGTGTCACACAGTCAATATTGGACCATTCTGATGTAGGATTTTAAAATTAAAGGCTAAAATGTCCAAGTAAATCTACAGTATATTTGACATCTTTTTCAGGCTGTTAAAGCCATATTTTACTCTTTTTCAGGCAACTGTAGAACGGAATCCTCCTGTTAAGCCAGCTTCATTCCAAGTCTGGGAGAGAACATCACATATCCATGGTGGCACACAGTAATATCGGACCATTCTGATGTAGGATTTTAAAATTAAAGGCTAAAATGTCCAAGTAAATCTACAGTATATTTGACATCTTTTTCAGGCTGTTAAAGCCATATTTTACTCTTTTTCAGGCAACTGTAGAACGGAATCCTCCTGTTAAACCAGCTTCATTCCAAGTCTGGGAGAAACATCACATATCCATGGTGTCACACAGTCAATATTGGACCATTCTGATGTAGGATTTTAAAATTAAAGGCTAAAATGTCCAAGTAAATCTACAGTATATTTGACATCTTTTTCAGGCTGTTAAAGCCATATTTTACTCTTTTTCAGGCAACTGTAGAACGGAATCCTCCTGTTAAACCAGCTTCATTCCAAGTCTGGGAGAAACATCACATATCCATGGTGTCACACAGTAATATGGACCATTCTGATGTAGGATTTTAAAATTAAAGGCTAAAATGTCCAAGTAAACGAGCAGTATATTTGACATCTTTTTCAGGCTGTTAAAGCCATATTTTACTCTTTTTCAGGCAACTGTAGAACAGAATCCTCCTGTTAAACCAGCTTCATTCCAAGTCTGGGAGAAACATCACATATCCATGGTGTCACACAGTCAATATCGGACCATTCTGATGTAGGATTTTAAAATTAAAGGCTAAAATGTCCAAGTAAATCTACAGTATATTTGACATCTTTTTCAGGCTGTTAAAGCCATATTTTACTCTTTTTCAGGCAACTGTAGAACGGAATCCTCCTGTTAAACCAGCTTCATTCCAAGTCTGAGAGAAACATCACATATCCATGGTGTCACACAGTCAATATTGGACCATTCTGATGTAGGATTTTAAAATTAAAGGCTAAAATGTCCAAGTAAATCTACAGTATATTTGACATCTTTTTCAGGCTGTTAAAGCCATATTTTACTCTTTTTCAGGCAACTGTAGAACGGAATCCTCCTGTTAAGCCAGCTTCATTCCAAGTCTGAGAGAAACATCACATATCCATGGTGTCACACAGGTAATATCGGACCATTCTGATGTAGGATTTTAAAATTAAAGGCTAAAATGTCCAAGTAAATCTACAGTATATTTGACATCTTTTTCAGGCTGTTAAAGCCATATTTTACTCTTTTCAGGCAACTGTAGAACGGAATCCTCCTGTTAAACCAGCTTCATTCCAAGTCTGAGAGACATCACATATCCATGGTGTCACACAGTCAATATTGGACCATTCTGATGTAGGATTTTAAAATTAAAGGCTAAAATGTCCAAGTAAATCTACAGTATATTTGACATCTTTTCAGGCTGTTAAAGCCATATTTTACTCTTTTTCAGGCAACTGTAGAACGGAATCCTCCTGTTAAGCCAGCTTCATTCCAAGTCTGGGAGAAACATCACATATCCATGGTGTCACACAGTCAATAGACCATTCTGATGTAGGATTTTAAAATTAAAGGCTAAAATGTCCAAGTAAATCTACAGTATATTTGACATCTTTTTCAGGCTGTTAGCCATATTTTACTCTTTTTCAGGCAACTGTAGAACGGAATCCTCCTGTTAAACCAGCTTCATTCCAAGTCTGAGAGAAACATCACATATCCATGGTGTCACACAGTCAATATCGGACCATTCTGATGTAGGATTTTAAAATTAAAGGCTAAAATGTCCAAGTAAATCTACAGTATATTTGACATTTTTCAGGCTGTTAAAGCCATATTTTACTCTTTTTCAGGCAACTGTAGAACGGAATCCTCCTGTTAAACCAGCTTCATTCCAAGTCTGGAGAGACATCACATATCCATGGTGTCACACAGTCAATATCGGACCATTCTGATATAGGATATTAAAATTAAATGCTAAAATGTCCAAGTAAATCTACAGTATATTTGACATCTTTTTCATGCTGTTAAAGCCATATTTTACTCTTTTTCAGGCAACTGTAGAACGGAATCCTCCTGTTAAACCAACTTCATTCCAAGTCTGGGAGAAACATCACATATCCATGGTGTCACACGGTCAATATTGGACCATTCTGATGTAGGATTTTAAAATTAAAGGCTAAAATGTCCAAGTAAATCTACAGTATATTTGACATCTTTTTCAGGCTGTTAAAGCCATATTTTACTCTTTTCAGGCAACTGTAGAACGGAATCCTCCTGTTAAACCAGCTTCATTCCAAGTCTGGGTGAAACATCACATATCCATGGTGTCACACAGTCAATATCGGACCATTCTGATGTAGGATTTTAAAATTAAAGGCTAAAATGTCCAAGTAAATCTACAGTATATTTGACATCTTTTTCAGGCTGTTAAAGCCATATTTTACTCTTTTTCAGGCAACTGTAGAACGGAATCCTCCTGTTAAACCAGCTTCATTCCAAGTCTGGAGAAACATCACATATCCATGGTGTCACAGGTCAATATTGGACCATTCTGATGTAGGATTTTAAAATTAAAGGCTAAAATGTCCAAGTAAATCTACAGTATATTTGACATCTTTTTCAGGCTGTTAAAGCCATATTTTACTCTTTTTCAGGCAACTGTAGAACGGAATCCTCCTGTTAAACCAGCTTCATTCCAAGTCTGGGTGAAACATCACATATCCATGGTCACACAGTCAATATGGACCATTCTGATGTAGGATTTTAAAATTAAAGGCTAAAATGTCCAAGTAAATCTACATGTTGATATCTTTTTCAGGCTGTTAAAGCCATATTTTACTCTTTTTCAGGCAACTGTAGAACGGAATCCTCCTGTTAAACCAGCTTCATTCCAAGTCTGAGAGAAACATCACATATCCATGGTGTCACACAGGTAATATCGGACCATTCTGATGTAGGATTTTAAAATTAAAGGCTAAAATGTCCAAGTAAATCTACAGTATATTTGACATCTTTTCAGGCTGTTAAAGCCATATTTTACTCTTTTTCAGGCAACTGTAGAACGGAATCCTCCTGTTAAACCAGCTTCATTCCAAGTCTGGGAGAAACATCACATATCCATGGTGTCACACAGTCAATATCGGACCATTCTGATGTAGGATTTTAAAATTAAAGGCTAAAATGTCCAAGTAAATCTACAGTATATTTGACATCTTTTTCAGGCTGTTAAAGCCATATTTTACTCTTTTTCAGGCAACTGTAGAACGGAATCCTCCTGTTAAACCAGCTTCATTCCAAGTCTGGAGAAACATCACATATCCATGGTGTCACACAGTCAATATTGGACCATTCTGATGTAGGATTTTAAAATTAAAGGCTAAAATGTCCAAGTAAATCTACAGTATATTTGACATCTTTTTCAGGCTGTTAAAGCCATATTTTACTCTTTTTCAGGCAACTGTAGAACGGAATCCTCCTGTTAAGCCAGCTTCATTCCAAGTCTGGAGAAACATCACATATCCATGGTGTCACACAGTCAATATTGACCATTCTGATGTAGGATTTTAAAATTAAAGGCTAAAATGTCCAAGTAAATCTACAGTATATTTGACATCTTTTTCAGGCTGTTAAAGCCATATTTTACTCTTTTCAGGCAACTGTAGAACGGAATCCTCCTGTTAAACCAGCTTCATTCCAAGTCTGAGAGAAACATCACATATCCATGGTGTCACACAGTATATTGGACCATTCTGATGTAGGATTTTAAAATTAAAGGCTAAAATGTCCAAGTAAATCTACAGTATATTTGACATCTTTTTCAGGCTGTTAAAGCCATATTTTACTCTTTTCAGGCAACTGTAGAACGGAATCCTCCTGTTAAACCAGCTTCATTCCAAGTCTGGAGAAACATCACATATCCATGGTGTCACACAGTAATATCGGACCATTCTGATGTAGGATTTTAAAATTAAAGGCTAAAATGTCCAAGTAAATCTACAGTATATTTGACATCTTTTCAGGCTGTTAAAGCCATATTTTACTCTTTTCAGGCAACTGTAGAACGGAATCCTCCTGTTAAACCAGCTTCATTCCAAGTCTGGAGAAACATCACATATCCATGGTGTCACACAGTCAATATTGGACCATTCTGATGTAGGATTTTAAAATTAAAGGCTAAAATGTCCAAGTAAATCTACAGTATATTTGACATCTTTTCAGGCTGTTAAAGCCATATTTTACTCTTTTTCAGGCAACTGTAGAAGGAATCCTCCTGTTAAACCAGCTTCATTCCAAGTCTGAGACAACACATATCCATGGTGTCACACAGTAATATGGACCATTCTGATGTAGGATTTTAAAATTAAAGGCTAAAATGTCCAAGTAAATCTACAGTATATTTGACATCTTTTTCAGGCTGTTAAAGCCATATTTTACTCTTTTTCAGGCAACTGTAGAACGGAATCCTCCTGTTAAACCAGCTTCATTCCAAGTCTGGAGAAACATCACATATCCATGGTGTCACACAGTCAATATCGGACCATTCTGATGTAGGATTTTAAAATTAAAGGCTAAAATGTCCAAGTAAATCTACAGTATATTTGACATCTTTTTCAGGCTGTTAAAGCCATATTTTACTCTTTTTCAGGCAACTGTAGAACGGAATCCTCCTGTTAAACCAGCTTCATTCCAAGTCTGAGAGAAACATCACATATCCATGGTGTCACACAGTCAATATCGGACCATTCTGATGTAGGATTTTAAAATTAAAGGCTAAAATGTCCAAGTAAATCTACAGTATATTTGACATCTTTTTCAGGCTGTTAAAGCCATATTTTACTCTTTTTCAGGCAACTGTAGAACGGAATCCTCCTGTTAAACCAGCTTCATTCCAAGTCTGGGAGAGACATCACATATCCATGGTGTCACACAGTCAATATTGGACCATTCTGATGTAGGATTTTAAAATTAAAGGCTAAAATGTCCAAGTAAATCTACAGTATATTTGACATCTTTTTCAGGCTGTTAAAGCCATATTTTACTTTTTCAGGCAACTGTAGAACGGAATCCTCCTGTTAAACCAGCTTCATTCCAAGTCTGAGAGAAACATCACATATCCATGGTGTCACACAATATGGACCATTCTGATGTAGGATTTTAAAATTAAAGGCTAAAATGTCCAAGTAAATCTACAGTATATTTGACATCTTTTTCAGGCTGTTAAAGCCATATTTTACTCTTTTTCAGGCAACTGTAGAACGGAATCCTCCTGTTAAACCAGCTTCATTCCAAGTCTGGAGAAACATCACATATCCATGGTGTCACAGGTCAATATTGGACCATTCTGATGTAGGATTTTAAAATTAAAGGCTAAAATGTCCAAGTAAATCTACAGTATATTTGACATCTTTTCAGGCTGTTAAAGCCATATTTTACTTTTTCAGGCAACTGTAGAACGGAATCCTCCTGTTAAACCAGCTTCATTCCAAGTCTGGAGAAACATCACATATCCATGGTGTCACACAGGTAATATTGGACCATTCTGATGTAGGATTTTAAAATTAAAGGCTAAAATGTCCAAGTAAATCTACAGTATATTTGACATCTTTTTCAGGCTGTTAAAGCCATATTTTACTCTTTTTCAGGCAACTGTAGAACGGAATCCTCCTGTTAAACCAGCTTCATTCCAAGTCTGGGAGAAACATCACATATCCATGGTGTCACACAGTAATATGGACCATTCTGATGTAGGATTTTAAAATTAAAGGCTAAAATGTCCAAGTAAATCTACAGTATATTTGACATCTTTTCAGGCTGTTAAAGCCATATTTTACTCTTTTTCAGGCAACTGTAGAACGGAATCCTCCTGTTAAACCAGCTTCATTCCAAGTCTGGAGAGACATCACATATCCATGGTGTCACACAGTAATATTGACCATTCTGATGTAGGATTTTAAAATTAAAGGCTAAAATGTCCAAGTAAATCTACAGTATATTTGACATCTTTTTCAGGCTGTTAAAGCCATATTTTACTCTTTTTCAGGCAACTGTAGAACGGAATCCTCCTGTTAAACCAGCTTCATTCCAAGTCTGAGAGAAACATCACATATCCATGGTGTCACACAGTCAATATGGACCATTCTGATGTAGGATTTTAAAATTAAAGGCTAAAATGTCCAAGTAAATCTACAGTATATTTGACATCTTTTTCAGGCTGTTAAAGCCATATTTTACTCTTTTCAGGCAACTGTAGAACGGAATCCTCCTGTTAAACCAGCTTCATTCCAAGTCTGGAGAAACATCACATATCCATGGTGTCACACAGTCAATATTGGACCATTCTGATGTAGGATTTTAAAATTAAAGGCTAAAATGTCCAAGTAAATCTACAGTATATTTGACATCTTTTTCAGGCTGTTAAAGCCATATTTTACTCTTTTCAGGCAACTGTAGAACGGAATCCTCCTGTTAAACCAGCTTCATTCCAAGTCTGGAGAAACATCACATATCCATGGTGTCACACAGTAATATTGACCATTCTGATGTAGGATTTTAAAATTAAAGGCTAAAATGTCCAAGTAAATCTACAGTATATTTGACATCTTTTTCAGGCTGTTAAAGCCATATTTTACTCTTTTTCAGGCAACTGTAGAACGGAATCCTCCTGTTAAACCAGCTTCATTCCAAGTCTGAGAGACATCACATATCCATGGTGTCACACAGTCAATATCGGACCATTCTGATGTAGGATTTTAAAATTAAAGGCTAAAATGTCCAAGTAAATCTACAGTATATTTGACATCTTTTTCAGGCTGTTAAAGCCATATTTTACTCTTTTTCAGGCAACTGTAGAACGGAATCCTCCTGTTAAACCAGCTTCATTCCAAGTCTGGAGAAACATCACATATCCATGGTGTCACACAGTCAATATTGGACCATTCTGATGTAGGATTTTAAAATTAAAGGCTAAAATGTCCAAGTAAATCTACAGTATATTTGACATCTTTTTCAGGCTGTTAAAGCCATATTTTACTCTTTTTCAGGCAACTGTAAACGGAATCCTCCTGTTAAACCAGCTTCATTCCAAGTCTGAGAGAAACATCACATATCCATGGTGTCACACAGTCAATATGGACCATTCTGATGTAGGATTTTAAAATTAAAGGCTAAAATGTCCAAGTAAATCTACAGTATATTTGACATCTTTTTCAGGCTGTTAAAGCCATATTTTACTCTTTTTCAGGCAACTGTAGAACGGAATCCTCCTGTTAAACCAGCTTCATTCCAAGTCTGAGAGAAACATCACATATCCATGGTGTCACACAGTCAATATTGGACCATTCTGATGTAGGATTTTAAAATTAAAGGCTAAAATGTCCAAGTAAATCTACAGTATATTTGACATCTTTTTCAGGCTGTTAAAGCCATATTTTACTCTTTTTCAGGCAACTGTAGAACGGAATCCTCCTGTTAAACCAGCTTCATTCCAAGTCTGAGAGAAACATCACATATCCATGGTGTCACACAGTCAATATGGACCATTCTGATGTAGGATTTTAAAATTAAAGGCTAAAATGTCCAAGTAAATCTACAGTATATTTGACATCTTTTTCAGGCTGTTAAAGCCATATTTTACTCTTTTTCAGGCAACTGTAGAACGGAATCCTCCTGTTAAACCAGCTTTATTCCAAGTCTGGAGAAACATCACATATCCATGGTGTCACACAGTCAATATTGGACCATTCTGATGTAGGATTTTAAAATTAAAGGCTAAAATGTCCAAGTAAATCTACAGTATATTTGACATCTTTTCAGGCTGTTAAAGCCATATTTTACTCTTTTTCAGGCAACTGTAGAACGGAATCCTCCTGTTAAACCAGCTTCATTCCAAGTCTGAGAGAAACATCACATATCCATGGTGTCACACAGTCAATATTGGACCATTCTGATGTAGGATTTTAAAATTAAAGGCTAAAATGTCCAAGTAAATCTACAGTATATTTGACATCTTTTTCAGGCTGTTAAAGCCATATTTTACTCTTTTTCAGGCAACTGTAGAACGGAATCCTCCTGTTAAACCAGCTTCATTCCAAGTCTGAGAGAAACATCACATATCCATGGTGTCACACAGTCAATATTGGACCATTCTGATGTAGGATTTTAAAATTAAAGGCTAAAATGTCCAAGTAAATCTACAGTATATTTGACATCTTTTTCAGGCTGTTAAAGCCATATTTTACTCTTTTTCAGGCAACTGTAGAACGGAATCCTCCTGTTAAACCAGCTTCATTCCAAGTCTGAGAGAACATAACATATCCATGGTGTCACACAGTCAATATTGGACCATTCTGATGTAGGATTTTAAAATTAAAGGCTAAAATGTCCAAGTAAATCTACAGTATATTTGACATCTTTTTCAGGCTGTTAAAGCCATATTTTACTCTTTTTCAGGCAACTGTAGAACGGAATCCTCCTGTTAAACCAGCTTCATTCCAAGTCTGAGAGAAACATCACATATCCATGGTGTCACACAGTCAATATCGGACCATTCTGATGTAGGATTTTAAAATTAAAGGCTAAAATGTCCAAGTAAATCTACAGTATATTTGACATCTTTTTCAGGCTGTTAAAGCCATATTTTACTCTTTTTCAGGCAACTGTAGAACGGAATCCTCCTGTTAAACCAGCTTCATTCCAAGTCTGGGAGAAACATCACATATCCATGGTGTCACACAGTCAATATTGGACCATTCTGATGTAGGATTTTAAAATTAAAGGCTAAAATGTCCAAGTAAATCTACAGTATATTTGACATCTTTTTCAGGCTGTTAAAGCCATATTTTACTCTTTTTCAGGCAACTGTAGAAGGAATCCTCCTGTTAAACCAGCTTCATTCCAAGTCTGAGAGAAACATCACATATCCATGGTGTCACACAGTCAATATGGACCATTCTGATGTAGGATTTTAAAATTAAAGGCTAAAATGTCCAAGTAAATCTACAGTATATTTGACATCTTTTTCAGGCTGTTAAAGCCATATTTTACTCTTTTTCAGGCAACTGTAGAACGGAATCCTCCTGTTAAACCAGCTTCATTCCAAGTCTGGAGAAACATCACATATCCATGGTGTCACACAGGTAATATCGGACCATTCTGATGTAGGATTTTAAAATTAAAGGCTAAAATGTCCAAGTAAATCTACAGTATATTTGACATCTTTTTCAGGCTGTTAAAGCCATATTTTACTCTTTTTCAGGCAACTGTAGAACGGAATCCTCCTGTTAAACCAGCTTCATTCCAAGTCTGAGAGAAACATCACATATCCATGGTGTCACACAGTCAATATCGGACCATTCTGATGTAGGATTTTAAAATTAAAGGCTAAAATGTCCAAGTAAATCTACAGTATATTTGACATCTTTTTCAGGCTGTTAAAGCCATATTTTACTCTTTTTCAGGCAACTGTAGAACGGAATCCTCCTGTTAAACCAGCTTCATTCCAAGTCTGAGAGAAACATCACATATCCATGGTGTCACACAGTAATATTGGACCATTCTGATGTAGGATTTTAAAATTAAAGGCTAAAATGTCCAAGTAAATCTACAGTATATTTGACATCTTTTTCAGGCTGTTAAAGCCATATTTTACTCTTTTTCAGGCAACTGTAGAACGGAATCCTCCTGTTAAACCAGCTTCATTCCAAGTCTGAGAGAAACATCACATATCCATGGTGTCACACAGTCAATATCGGACCATTCTGATGTAGGATTTTAAAATTAAAGGCTAAAATGTCCAAGTAAATCTACAGTATATTTGACATCTTTTTCAGGCTGTTAAAGCCATATTTTACTCTTTTTCAGGCAACTGTAGAACGGAATCCTCCTGTTAAACCAGCTTCATTCCAAGTCTGGAGAAACATCACATATCCATGGTGTCACACAGTCAATATGGACCATTCTGATGTAGGATTTTAAAATTAAAGGCTAAAATGTCCAAGTAAATCTACAGTATATTTGACATCTTTTCAGGCTGTTAAAGCCATATTTTACTCTTTTTCAGGCAACTGTAGAACGGAATCCTCCTGTTAAACCAGCTTCATTCCAAGTCTGGAGAAACATCACATATCCATGGTGTCACACAGTCAATATTGGACCATTCTGATGTAGGATTTTAAAATTAAAGGCTAAAATGTCCAAGTAAATCTACAGTATATTTGACATCTTTTTCAGGCTGTTAAAGCCATATTTTACTCTTTTTCAGGCAACTGTAGAACGGAATCCTCCTGTTAAACCAGCTTCATTCCAAGTCTGAGAGAAACATCACATATCCATGGTGTCACACAGTCAATATATGGACCATTCTGATGTAGGATTTTAAAATTAAAGGCTAAAATGTCCAAGTAAATCTACAGTATATTTGACATCTTTTTCAGGCTGTTAAAGCCATATTTTACTCTTTTTCAGGCAACTGTAGAACGGAATCCTCCTGTTAAACCAGCTTCATTCCAAGTCTGAGAGAAACATCACATATCCATGGTGTCACACAGTCAATATTGGACCATTCTGATGTAGGATTTTAAAATTAAAGGCTAAAATGTCCAAGTAAATCTACAGTATATTTGACATCTTTTCAGGCTGTTAAAGCCATATTTTACTCTTTTTCAGGCAACTGTAGAACGGAATCCTCCTGTTAAACCAGCTTCATTCCAAGTCTGAGTGAAACATCACATATCCATGGTGTCACACAGTCAATATGGACCATTCTGATGTAGGATTTTAAAATTAAAGGCTAAAATGTCCAAGTAAATCTACAGTATATTTGACATCTTTTTCAGGCTGTTAAAGCCATATTTTACTCTTTTTCAGGCAACTGTAGAACGGAATCCTCCTGTTAAACCAGCTTCATTCCAAGTCTGAGAGAAACATCACATATCCATGGTGTCACACAGTCAATATTGGACCATTCTGATGTAGGATTTTAAAATTAAAGGCTAAAATGTCCAAGTAAATCTACAGTATATTTGACATCTTTTTCAGGCTGTTAAAGCCATATTTTACTCTTTTTCAGGCAACTGTAGAACGGAATCCTCCTGTTAAACCAGCTTCATTCCAAGTCTGAGAGAAACATCACATATCCATGGTGTCACACAGTCAATATTGGACCATTCTGATGTAGGATTTTAAAATTAAAGGCTAAAATGTCCAAGTAAATCTACAGTATATTTGACATCTTTTTCAGGCTGTTAAAGCCATATTTTACTCTTTTTCAGGCAACTGTAGAACGGAATCCTCCTGTTAAACCAGCTTCATTCCAAGTCTGAGAGAAACATCACATATCCATGGTGTCACACAGTCAATATTGGACCATTCTGATGTAGGATTTTAAAATTAAAGGCTAAAATGTCCAAGTAAATCTACAGTATATTTGACATCTTTTTCAGGCTGTTAAAGCCATATTTTACTCTTTTTCAGGCAACTGTAGAACGGAATCCTCCTGTTAAACCAGCTTCATTCCAAGTCTGAGAGAAACATCACATATCCATGGTGTCACACAGTCAATATTGGACCATTCTGATGTAGGATTTTAAAATTAAAGGCTAAAATGTCCAAGTAAATCTACAGTATATTTGACATCTTTTTCAGGCTGTTAAAGCCATATTTTACTCTTTTTCAGGCAACTGTAGAACGGAATCCTCCTGTTAAACCAGCTTCATTCCAAGTCTGAGAGAAACATCACATATCCATGGTGTCACACAGTCAATATTGGACCATTCTGATGTAGGATTTTAAAATTAAAGGCTAAAATGTCCAAGTAAATCTACAGTATATTTGACATCTTTTTCAGGCTGTTAAAGCCATATTTTACTCTTTTTCAGGCAACTGTAGAACGGAATCCTCCTGTTAAACCAGCTTCATTCCAAGTCTGAGAGAAACATCACATATCCATGGTGTCACACAGTCAATATTGACCATTCTGATGTAGGATTTTAAAATTAAAGGCTAAAATGTCCAAGTAAATCTACAGTATATTTGACATCTTTTTCAGGCTGTTAAAGCCATATTTTACTCTTTTTCAGGCAACTGTAGAACGGAATCCTCCTGTTAAACCAGCTTCATTCCAAGTCTGAGAGAAACATCACATATCCATGGTGTCACACAGTCAATATCGACCATTCTGATGTAGGATTTTAAAATTAAAGGCTAAAATGTCCAAGTAAATCTACAGTATATTTGACATCTTTTTCAGGCTGTTAAAGCCATATTTTACTCTTTTTCAGGCAACTGTAGAACGGAATCCTCCTGTTAAACCAGCTTCATTCCAAGTCTGAGAGAAACATCACATATCCATGGTGTCACACAGTCAATATTGGACCATTCTGATGTAGGATTTTAAAATTAAAGGCTAAAATGTCCAAGTAAATCTACAGTATATTTGACATCTTTTTCAGGCTGTTAAAGCCATATTTTACTCTTTTTCAGGCAACTGTAGAACGGAATCCTCCTGTTAAACCAGCTTCATTCCAAGTCTGAGAGAAACATCACATATCCATGGTGTCACACAGTCAATATTGGACCATTCTGATGTAGGATTTTAAAATTAAAGGCTAAAATGTCCAAGTAAATCTACAGTATATTTGACATCTTTTTCAGGCTGTTAAAGCCATATTTTACTCTTTTTCAGGCAACTGTAGAACGGAATCCTCCTGTTAAACCAGCTTCATTCCAAGTCTGAGAGAAACATCACATATCCATGGTGTCACACAGTCAATATTGGACCATTCTGATGTAGGATTTTAAAATTAAAGGCTAAAATGTCCAAGTAAATCTACAGTATATTTGACATCTTTTTCAGGCTGTTAAAGCCATATTTTACTCTTTTTCAGGCAACTGTAGAACGGAATCCTCCTGTTAAACCAGCTTCATTCCAAGTCTGAGAGAAACATCACATATCCATGGTGTCACACAGTCAATATTGGACCATTCTGATGTAGGATTTTAAAATTAAAGGCTAAAATGTCCAAGTAAATCTACAGTATATTTGACATCTTTTTCAGGCTGTTAAAGCCATATTTTACTCTTTTTCAGGCAACTGTAGAACGGAATCCTCCTGTTAAACCAGCTTCATTCCAAGTCTGAGAGAAACATCACATATCCATGGTGTCACACAGTCAATATCGGACCATTCTGATGTAGGATTTTAAAATTAAAGGCTAAAATGTCCAAGTAAATCTACAGTATATTTGACATCTTTTTCAGGCTGTTAAAGCCATATTTTACTCTTTTTCAGGCAACTGTAGAACGGAATCCTCCTGTTAAACCAGCTTCATTCCAAGTCTGAGAGAAACATCACATATCCATGGTGTCACACAGTCAATATTGGACCATTCTGATGTAGGATTTTAAAATTAAAGGCTAAAATGTCCAAGTAAATCTACAGTATATTTGACATCTTTTTCAGGCTGTTAAAGCCATATTTTACTCTTTTTCAGGCAACTGTAGAACGGAATCCTCCTGTTAAACCAGCTTCATTCCAAGTCTGAGAGAAACATCACATATCCATGGTGTCACACAGTCAATATTGGACCATTCTGATGTAGGATTTTAAAATTAAAGGCTAAAATGTCCAAGTAAATCTACAGTATATTTGACATCTTTTTCAGGCTGTTAAAGCCATATTTTACTCTTTTTCAGGCAACTGTAGAACGGAATCCTCCTGTTAAACCAGCTTCATTCCAAGTCTGAGAGAAACATCACATATCCATGGTGTCACACAGTCAATATTGGACCATTCTGATGTAGGATTTTAAAATTAAAGGCTAAAATGTCCAAGTAAATCTACAGTATATTTGACATCTTTTTCAGGCTGTTAAAGCCATATTTTACTCTTTTTCAGGCAACTGTAGAACGGAATCCTCCTGTTAAACCAGCTTCATTCCAAGTCTGAGAGAAACATCACATATCCATGGTGTCACACAGTCAATATTGGACCATTCTGATGTAGGATTTTAAAATTAAAGGCTAAAATGTCCAAGTAAATCTACAGTATATTTGACATCTTTTTCAGGCTGTTAAAGCCATATTTTACTCTTTTTCAGGCAACTGTAGAACGGAATCCTCCTGTTAAACCAGCTTCATTCCAAGTCTGAGAGAAACATCACATATCCATGGTGTCACACAGTCAATATTGGACCATTCTGATGTAGGATTTTAAAATTAAAGGCTAAAATGTCCAAGTAAATCTACAGTATATTTGACATCTTTTTCAGGCTGTTAAAGCCATATTTTACTCTTTTTCAGGCAACTGTAGAACGGAATCCTCCTGTTAAACCAGCTTCATTCCAAGTCTGAGAGAAACATCACATATCCATGGTGTCACACAGTCAATATCGGACCATTCTGATGTAGGATTTTAAAATTAAAGGCTAAAATGTCCAAGTAAATCTACAGTATATTTGACATCTTTTTCAGGCTGTTAAAGCCATATTTTACTCTTTTTCAGGCAACTGTAGAACGGAATCCTCCTGTTAAACCAGCTTCATTCCAAGTCTGAGAGAAACATCACATATCCATGGTGTCACACAGTCAATATTGGACCATTCTGATGTAGGATTTTAAAATTAAAGGCTAAAATGTCCAAGTAAATCTACAGTATATTTGACATCTTTTTCAGGCTGTTAAAGCCATATTTTACTCTTTTTCAGGCAACTGTAGAACGGAATCCTCCTGTTAAACCAGCTTCATTCCAAGTCTGAGAGAAACATCACATATCCATGGTGTCACACAGTCAATATTGGACCATTCTGATGTAGGATTTTAAAATTAAAGGCTAAAATGTCCAAGTAAATCTACAGTATATTTGACATCTTTTTCAGGCTGTTAAAGCCATATTTTACTCTTTTTCAGGCAACTGTAGAACGGAATCCTCCTGTTAAACCAGCTTCATTCCAAGTCTGAGAGAAACATCACATATCCATGGTGTCACACAGTCAATATTGGACCATTCTGATGTAGGATTTTAAAATTAAAGGCTAAAATGTCCAAGTAAATCTACAGTATATTTGACATCTTTTTCAGGCTGTTAAAGCCATATTTTACTCTTTTTCAGGCAACTGTAGAACGGAATCCTCCTGTTAAACCAGCTTCATTCCAAGTCTGAGAGAAACATCACATATCCATGGTGTCACACAGTCAATATTGGACCATTCTGATGTAGGATTTTAAAATTAAAGGCTAAAATGTCCAAGTAAATCTACAGTATATTTGACATCTTTTTCAGGCTGTTAAAGCCATATTTTACTCTTTTTCAGGCAACTGTAGAACGGAATCCTCCTGTTAAACCAGCTTCATTCCAAGTCTGAGAGAAACATCACATATCCATGGTGTCACACAGTCAATATTGGACCATTCTGATGTAGGATTTTAAAATTAAAGGCTAAAATGTCCAAGTAAATCTACAGTATATTTGACATCTTTTTCAGGCTGTTAAAGCCATATTTTACTCTTTTTCAGGCAACTGTAGAACGGAATCCTCCTGTTAAACCAGCTTCATTCCAAGTCTGAGAGAAACATCACATATCCATGGTGTCACACAGTCAATATTGGACCATTCTGATGTAGGATTTTAAAATTAAAGGCTAAAATGTCCAAGTAAATCTACAGTATATTTGACATCTTTTTCAGGCTGTTAAAGCCATATTTTACTCTTTTTCAGGCAACTGTAGAACGGAATCCTCCTGTTAAACCAGCTTCATTCCAAGTCTGAGAGAAACATCACATATCCATGGTGTCACACAGTCAATATTGACCATTCTGATGTAGGATTTTAAAATTAAAGGCTAAAATGTCCAAGTAAATCTACAGTATATTTGACATCTTTTTCAGGCTGTTAAAGCCATATTTTACTCTTTTTCAGGCAACTGTAGAACGGAATCCTCCTGTTAAACCAGCTTCATTCCAAGTCTGAGAGAAACATCACATATCCATGGTGTCACACAGTCAATATTGGACCATTCTGATGTAGGATTTTAAAATTAAAGGCTAAAATGTCCAAGTAAATCTACAGTATATTTGACATCTTTTTCAGGCTGTTAAAGCCATATTTTACTCTTTTTCAGGCAACTGTAGAACGGAATCCTCCTGTTAAACCAGCTTCATTCCAAGTCTGAGAGAAACATCACATATCCATGGTGTCACACAGTCAATATTGGACCATTCTGATGTAGGATTTTAAAATTAAAGGCTAAAATGTCCAAGTAAATCTACAGTATATTTGACATCTTTTTCAGGCTGTTAAAGCCATATTTTACTCTTTTTCAGGCAACTGTAGAACGGAATCCTCCTGTTAAACCAGCTTCATTCCAAGTCTGAGAGAAACATCACATATCCATGGTGTCACACAGTCAATATTGGACCATTCTGATGTAGGATTTTAAAATTAAAGGCTAAAATGTCCAAGTAAATCTACAGTATATTTGACATCTTTTTCAGGCTGTTAAAGCCATATTTTACTCTTTTTCAGGCAACTGTAGAACGGAATCCTCCTGTTAAACCAGCTTCATTCCAAGTCTGAGAGAAACATCACATATCCATGGTGTCACACAGTCAATATTGGACCATTCTGATGTAGGATTTTAAAATTAAAGGCTAAAATGTCCAAGTAAATCTACAGTATATTTGACATCTTTTTCAGGCTGTTAAAGCCATATTTTACTCTTTTTCAGGCAACTGTAGAACGGAATCCTCCTGTTAAACCAGCTTCATTCCAAGTCTGAGAGAAACATCACATATCCATGGTGTCACACAGTCAATATTGGACCATTCTGATGTAGGATTTTAAAATTAAAGGCTAAAATGTCCAAGTAAATCTACAGTATATTTGACATCTTTTTCAGGCTGTTAAAGCCATATTTTACTCTTTTTCAGGCAACTGTAGAACGGAATCCTCCTGTTAAACCAGCTTCATTCCAAGTCTGAGAGAAACATCACATATCCATGGTGTCACACAGTCAATATTGGACCATTCTGATGTAGGATTTTAAAATTAAAGGCTAAAATGTCCAAGTAAATCTACAGTATATTTGACATCTTTTTCAGGCTGTTAAAGCCATATTTTACTCTTTTTCAGGCAACTGTAGAACGGAATCCTCCTGTTAAACCAGCTTCATTCCAAGTCTGAGAGAAACATCACATATCCATGGTGTCACACAGTCAATATTGGACCATTCTGATGTAGGATTTTAAAATTAAAGGCTAAAATGTCCAAGTAAATCTACAGTATATTTGACATCTTTTTCAGGCTGTTAAAGCCATATTTTACTCTTTTTCAGGCAACTGTAGAACGGAATCCTCCTGTTAAACCAGCTTCATTCCAAGTCTGAGAGAAACATCACATATCCATGGTGTCACACAGTCAATATTGGACCATTCTGATGTAGGATTTTAAAATTAAAGGCTAAAATGTCCAAGTAAATCTACAGTATATTTGACATCTTTTTCAGGCTGTTAAAGCCATATTTTACTCTTTTTCAGGCAACTGTAGAACGGAATCCTCCTGTTAAACCAGCTTCATTCCAAGTCTGAGAGAAACATCACATATCCATGGTGTCACACAGTCAATATTGGACCATTCTGATGTAGGATTTTAAAATTAAAGGCTAAAATGTCCAAGTAAATCTACAGTATATTTGACATCTTTTTCAGGCTGTTAAAGCCATATTTTACTCTTTTTCAGGCAACTGTAGAACGGAATCCTCCTGTTAAACCAGCTTCATTCCAAGTCTGAGAGAAACATCACATATCCATGGTGTCACACAGTCAATATTGGACCATTCTGATGTAGGATTTTAAAATTAAAGGCTAAAATGTCCAAGTAAATCTACAGTATATTTGACATCTTTTTCAGGCTGTTAAAGCCATATTTTACTCTTTTTCAGGCAACTGTAGAACGGAATCCTCCTGTTAAACCAGCTTCATTCCAAGTCTGAGAGAAACATCACATATCCATGGTGTCACACAGTCAATATTGGACCATTCTGATGTAGGATTTTAAAATTAAAGGCTAAAATGTCCAAGTAAATCTACAGTATATTTGACATCTTTTTCAGGCTGTTAAAGCCATATTTTACTCTTTTTCAGGCAACTGTAGAACGGAATCCTCCTGTTAAACCAGCTTCATTCCAAGTCTGAGAGAAACATCACATATCCATGGTGTCACACAGTCAATATTGGACCATTCTGATGTAGGATTTTAAAATTAAAGGCTAAAATGTCCAAGTAAATCTACAGTATATTTGACATCTTTTTCAGGCTGTTAAAGCCATATTTTACTCTTTTTCAGGCAACTGTAGAACGGAATCCTCCTGTTAAACCAGCTTCATTCCAAGTCTGAGAGAAACATCACATATCCATGGTGTCACACAGTCAATATTGGACCATTCTGATGTAGGATTTTAAAATTAAAGGCTAAAATGTCCAAGTAAATCTACAGTATATTTGACATCTTTTTCAGGCTGTTAAAGCCATATTTTACTCTTTTTCAGGCAACTGTAGAACGGAATCCTCCTGTTAAACCAGCTTCATTCCAAGTCTGAGAGAAACATCACATATCCATGGTGTCACACAGTCAATATTGGACCATTCTGATGTAGGATTTTAAAATTAAAGGCTAAAATGTCCAAGTAAATCTACAGTATATTTGACATCTTTTTCAGGCTGTTAAAGCCATATTTTACTCTTTTTCAGGCAACTGTAGAACGGAATCCTCCTGTTAAACCAGCTTCATTCCAAGTCTGAGAGAAACATCACATATCCATGGTGTCACACAGTCAATATTGGACCATTCTGATGTAGGATTTTAAAATTAAAGGCTAAAATGTCCAAGTAAATCTACAGTATATTTGACATCTTTTTCAGGCTGTTAAAGCCATATTTTACTCTTTTTCAGGCAACTGTAGAACGGAATCCTCCTGTTAAACCAGCTTCATTCCAAGTCTGAGAGAAACATCACATATCCATGGTGTCACACAGTCAATATTGGACCATTCTGATGTAGGATTTTAAAATTAAAGGCTAAAATGTCCAAGTAAATCTACAGTATATTTGACATCTTTTTCAGGCTGTTAAAGCCATATTTTACTCTTTTTCAGGCAACTGTAGAACGGAATCCTCCTGTTAAACCAGCTTCATTCCAAGTCTGAGAGAAACATCACATATCCATGGTGTCACACAGTCAATATTGGACCATTCTGATGTAGGATTTTAAAATTAAAGGCTAAAATGTCCAAGTAAATCTACAGTATATTTGACATCTTTTTCAGGCTGTTAAAGCCATATTTTACTCTTTTTCAGGCAACTGTAGAACGGAATCCTCCTGTTAAACCAGCTTCATTCCAAGTCTGAGAGAAACATCACATATCCATGGTGTCACACAGTCAATATTGGACCATTCTGAGGTAGAATTTTAAAATTAAAGGCTAAAATGTCCAGTATATTTGACATCTTTTTCAGGCTGTTAAAGCCATATTTTACTCTTTTTCAGGCAACTGTAGAACGGAATCCTCCTGTTAAACCAGCTTCATTCCAAGTCTGAGAGAAACATCACATATCCATGGTGTCACACAGTCAATATCGGACCATTCTGATGTAGGATTTTAAAATTAAAGGCTAAAATGTCCAAGTAAATCTACAGTATATTTGACATCTTTTTCAGGCTGTTAAAGCCATATTTTACTCTTTTTCAGGCAACTGTAGAACGGAATCCTCCTGTTAAACCAGCTTCATTCCAAGTCTGAGAGAAACATCACATATCCATGGTGTCACACAGTCAATATTGGACCATTCTGATGTAGGATTTTAAAATTAAAGGCTAAAATGTCCAAGTAAATCTACAGTATATTTGACATCTTTTTCAGGCTGTTAAAGCCATATTTTACTCTTTTTCAGGCAACTGTAGAACGGAATCCTCCTGTTAAACCAGCTTCATTCCAAGTCTGAGAGAAACATCACATATCCATGGTGTCACACAGTCAATATTGGACCATTCTGATGTAGGATTTTAAAATTAAAGGCTAAAATGTCCAAGTAAATCTACAGTATATTTGACATCTTTTTCAGGCTGTTAAAGCCATATTTTACTCTTTTTCAGGCAACTGTAGAACGGAATCCTCCTGTTAAACCAGCTTCATTCCAAGTCTGAGAGAAACATCACATATCCATGGTGTCACACAGTCAATATTGGACCATTCTGATGTAGGATTTTAAAATTAAAGGCTAAAATGTCCAAGTAAATCTACAGTATATTTGACATCTTTTTCAGGCTGTTAAAGCCATATTTTACTCTTTTTCAGGCAACTGTAGAACGGAATCCTCCTGTTAAACCAGCTTCATTCCAAGTCTGAGAGAAACATCACATATCCATGGTGTCACACAGTCAATATTGGACCATTCTGATGTAGGATTTTAAAATTAAAGGCTAAAATGTCCAAGTAAATCTACAGTATATTTGACATCTTTTTCAGGCTGTTAAAGCCATATTTTACTCTTTTTCAGGCAACTGTAGAACGGAATCCTCCTGTTAAACCAGCTTCATTCCAAGTCTGAGAGAAACATCACATATCCATGGTGTCACACAGTCAATATTGGACCATTCTGATGTAGGATTTTAAAATTAAAGGCTAAAATGTCCAAGTAAATCTACAGTATATTTGACATCTTTTTCAGGCTGTTAAAGCCATATTTTACTCTTTTTCAGGCAACTGTAGAACGGAATCCTCCTGTTAAACCAGCTTCATTCCAAGTCTGAGAGAAACATCACATATCCATGGTGTCACACAGTCAATATTGGACCATTCTGATGTAGGATTTTAAAATTAAAGGCTAAAATGTCCAAGTAAATCTACAGTATATTTGACATCTTTTTCAGGCTGTTAAAGCCATATTTTACTCTTTTTCAGGCAACTGTAGAACGGAATCCTCCTGTTAAACCAGCTTCATTCCAAGTCTGAGAGAAACATCACATATCCATGGTGTCACACAGTCAATATTGGACCATTCTGATGTAGGATTTTAAAATTAAAGGCTAAAATGTCCAAGTAAATCTACAGTATATTTGACATCTTTTTCAGGCTGTTAAAGCCATATTTTACTCTTTTTCAGGCAACTGTAGAACGGAATCCTCCTGTTAAACCAGCTTCATTCCAAGTCTGAGAGAAACATCACATATCCATGGTGTCACACAGTCAATATTGGACCATTCTGATGTAGGATTTTAAAATTAAAGGCTAAAATGTCCAAGTAAATCTACAGTATATTTGACATCTTTTTCAGGCTGTTAAAGCCATATTTTACTCTTTTTCAGGCAACTGTAGAACGGAATCCTCCTGTTAAACCAGCTTCATTCCAAGTCTGAGAGAAACATCACATATCCATGGTGTCACACAGTCAATATTGGACCATTCTGATGTAGGATTTTAAAATTAAAGGCTAAAATGTCCAAGTAAATCTACAGTATATTTGACATCTTTTTCAGGCTGTTAAAGCCATATTTTACTCTTTTTCAGGCAACTGTAGAACGGAATCCTCCTGTTAAACCAGCTTCATTCCAAGTCTGAGAGAAACATCACATATCCATGGTGTCACACAGTCAATATTGGACCATTCTGATGTAGGATTTTAAAATTAAAGGCTAAAATGTCCAAGTAAATCTACAGTATATTTGACATCTTTTTCAGGCTGTTAAAGCCATATTTTACTCTTTTTCAGGCAACTGTAGAACGGAATCCTCCTGTTAAACCAGCTTCATTCCAAGTCTGAGAGAAACATCACATATCCATGGTGTCACACAGTCAATATTGGACCATTCTGATGTAGGATTTTAAAATTAAAGGCTAAAATGTCCAAGTAAATCTACAGTATATTTGACATCTTTTTCAGGCTGTTAAAGCCATATTTTACTCTTTTTCAGGCAACTGTAGAACGGAATCCTCCTGTTAAACCAGCTTCATTCCAAGTCTGAGAGAAACATCACATATCCATGGTGTCACACAGTCAATATTGGACCATTCTGATGTAGGATTTTAAAATTAAAGGCTAAAATGTCCAAGTAAATCTACAGTATATTTGACATCTTTTTCAGGCTGTTAAAGCCATATTTTACTCTTTTTCAGGCAACTGTAGAACGGAATCCTCCTGTTAAACCAGCTTCATTCCAAGTCTGAGAGAAACATCACATATCCATGGTGTCACACAGTCAATATTGGACCATTCTGATGTAGGATTTTAAAATTAAAGGCTAAAATGTCCAAGTAAATCTACAGTATATTTGACATCTTTTTCAGGCTGTTAAAGCCATATTTTACTCTTTTTCAGGCAACTGTAGAACGGAATCCTCCTGTTAAACCAGCTTCATTCCAAGTCTGAGAGAAACATCACATATCCATGGTGTCACACAGTCAATATTGGACCATTCTGATGTAGGATTTTAAAATTAAAGGCTAAAATGTCCAAGTAAATCTACAGTATATTTGACATCTTTTTCAGGCTGTTAAAGCCATATTTTACTCTTTTTCAGGCAACTGTAGAACGGAATCCTCCTGTTAAACCAGCTTCATTCCAAGTCTGAGAGAAACATCACATATCCATGGTGTCACACAGTCAATATTGGACCATTCTGATGTAGGATTTTAAAATTAAAGGCTAAAATGTCCAAGTAAATCTACAGTATATTTGACATCTTTTTCAGGCTGTTAAAGCCATATTTTACTCTTTTTCAGGCAACTGTAGAACGGAATCCTCCTGTTAAACCAGCTTCATTCCAAGTCTGAGAGAAACATCACATATCCATGGTGTCACACAGTCAATATTGGACCATTCTGATGTAGGATTTTAAAATTAAAGGCTAAAATGTCCAAGTAAATCTACAGTATATTTGACATCTTTTTCAGGCTGTTAAAGCCATATTTTACTCTTTTTCAGGCAACTGTAGAACGGAATCCTCCTGTTAAACCAGCTTCATTCCAAGTCTGAGAGAAACATCACATATCCATGGTGTCACACAGTCAATATTGGACCATTCTGATGTAGGATTTTAAAATTAAAGGCTAAAATGTCCAAGTAAATCTACAGTATATTTGACATCTTTTTCAGGCTGTTAAAGCCATATTTTACTCTTTTTCAGGCAACTGTAGAACGGAATCCTCCTGTTAAACCAGCTTCATTCCAAGTCTGAGAGAAACATCACATATCCATGGTGTCACACAGTCAATATTGGACCATTCTGATGTAGGATTTTAAAATTAAAGGCTAAAATGTCCAAGTAAATCTACAGTATATTTGACATCTTTTTCAGGCTGTTAAAGCCATATTTTACTCTTTTTCAGGCAACTGTAGAACGGAATCCTCCTGTTAAACCAGCTTCATTCCAAGTCTGAGAGAAACATCACATATCCATGGTGTCACACAGTCAATATTGGACCATTCTGATGTAGGATTTTAAAATTAAAGGCTAAAATGTCCAAGTAAATCTACAGTATATTTGACATCTTTTTCAGGCTGTTAAAGCCATATTTTACTCTTTTTCAGGCAACTGTAGAACGGAATCCTCCTGTTAAACCAGCTTCATTCCAAGTCTGAGAGAAACATCACATATCCATGGTGTCACACAGTCAATATTGGACCATTCTGATGTAGGATTTTAAAATTAAAGGCTAAAATGTCCAAGTAAATCTACAGTATATTTGACATCTTTTTCAGGCTGTTAAAGCCATATTTTACTCTTTTTCAGGCAACTGTAGAACGGAATCCTCCTGTTAAACCAGCTTCATTCCAAGTCTGAGAGAAACATCACATATCCATGGTGTCACACAGTCAATATTGGACCATTCTGATGTAGGATTTTAAAATTAAAGGCTAAAATGTCCAAGTAAATCTACAGTATATTTGACATCTTTTTCAGGCTGTTAAAGCCATATTTTACTCTTTTTCAGGCAACTGTAGAACGGAATCCTCCTGTTAAACCAGCTTCATTCCAAGTCTGAGAGAAACATCACATATCCATGGTGTCACACAGTCAATATTGGACCATTCTGATGTAGGATTTTAAAATTAAAGGCTAAAATGTCCAAGTAAATCTACAGTATATTTGACATCTTTTTCAGGCTGTTAAAGCCATATTTTACTCTTTTTCAGGCAACTGTAGAACGGAATCCTCCTGTTAAACCAGCTTCATTCCAAGTCTGAGAGAAACATCACATATCCATGGTGTCACACAGTCAATATTGGACCATTCTGATGTAGGATTTTAAAATTAAAGGCTAAAATGTCCAAGTAAATCTACAGTATATTTGACATCTTTTTCAGGCTGTTAAAGCCATATTTTACTCTTTTTCAGGCAACTGTAGAACGGAATCCTCCTGTTAAACCAGCTTCATTCCAAGTCTGAGAGAAACATCACATATCCATGGTGTCACACAGTCAATATTGGACCATTCTGATGTAGGATTTTAAAATTAAAGGCTAAAATGTCCAAGTAAATCTACAGTATATTTGACATCTTTTTCAGGCTGTTAAAGCCATATTTTACTCTTTTTCAGGCAACTGTAGAACGGAATCCTCCTGTTAAACCAGCTTCATTCCAAGTCTGAGAGAAACATCACATATCCATGGTGTCACACAGTCAATATTGGACCATTCTGATGTAGGATTTTAAAATTAAAGGCTAAAATGTCCAAGTAAATCTACAGTATATTTGACATCTTTTTCAGGCTGTTAAAGCCATATTTTACTCTTTTTCAGGCAACTGTAGAACGGAATCCTCCTGTTAAACCAGCTTCATTCCAAGTCTGAGAGAAACATCACATATCCATGGTGTCACACAGTCAATATTGGACCATTCTGATGTAGGATTTTAAAATTAAAGGCTAAAATGTCCAAGTAAATCTACAGTATATTTGACATCTTTTTCAGGCTGTTAAAGCCATATTTTACTCTTTTTCAGGCAACTGTAGAACGGAATCCTCCTGTTAAACCAGCTTCATTCCAAGTCTGAGAGAAACATCACATATCCATGGTGTCACACAGTCAATATTGGACCATTCTGATGTAGGATTTTAAAATTAAAGGCTAAAATGTCCAAGTAAATCTACAGTATATTTGACATCTTTTTCAGGCTGTTAAAGCCATATTTTACTCTTTTTCAGGCAACTGTAGAACGGAATCCTCCTGTTAAACCAGCTTCATTCCAAGTCTGAGAGAAACATCACATATCCATGGTGTCACACAGTCAATATTGGACCATTCTGATGTAGGATTTTAAAATTAAAGGCTAAAATGTCCAAGTAAATCTACAGTATATTTGACATCTTTTTCAGGCTGTTAAAGCCATATTTTACTCTTTTTCAGGCAACTGTAGAACGGAATCCTCCTGTTAAACCAGCTTCATTCCAAGTCTGAGAGAAACATCACATATCCATGGTGTCACACAGTCAATATTGGACCATTCTGATGTAGGATTTTAAAATTAAAGGCTAAAATGTCCAAGTAAATCTACAGTATATTTGACATCTTTTTCAGGCTGTTAAAGCCATATTTTACTCTTTTTCAGGCAACTGTAGAACGGAATCCTCCTGTTAAACCAGCTTCATTCCAAGTCTGAGAGAAACATCACATATCCATGGTGTCACACAGTCAATATTGGACCATTCTGATGTAGGATTTTAAAATTAAAGGCTAAAATGTCCAAGTAAATCTACAGTATATTTGACATCTTTTTCAGGCTGTTAAAGCCATATTTTACTCTTTTTCAGGCAACTGTAGAACGGAATCCTCCTGTTAAACCAGCTTCATTCCAAGTCTGAGAGAAACATCACATATCCATGGTGTCACACAGTCAATATTGGACCATTCTGATGTAGGATTTTAAAATTAAAGGCTAAAATGTCCAAGTAAATCTACAGTATATTTGACATCTTTTTCAGGCTGTTAAAGCCATATTTTACTCTTTTTCAGGCAACTGTAGAACGGAATCCTCCTGTTAAACCAGCTTCATTCCAAGTCTGAGAGAAACATCACATATCCATGGTGTCACACAGTCAATATTGGACCATTCTGATGTAGGATTTTAAAATTAAAGGCTAAAATGTCCAAGTAAATCTACAGTATATTTGACATCTTTTTCAGGCTGTTAAAGCCATATTTTACTCTTTTTCAGGCAACTGTAGAACGGAATCCTCCTGTTAAACCAGCTTCATTCCAAGTCTGAGAGAAACATCACATATCCATGGTGTCACACAGTCAATATTGGACCATTCTGATGTAGGATTTTAAAATTAAAGGCTAAAATGTCCAAGTAAATCTACAGTATATTTGACATCTTTTTCAGGCTGTTAAAGCCATATTTTACTCTTTTTCAGGCAACTGTAGAACGGAATCCTCCTGTTAAACCAGCTTCATTCCAAGTCTGAGAGAAACATCACATATCCATGGTGTCACACAGTCAATATTGGACCATTCTGATGTAGGATTTTAAAATTAAAGGCTAAAATGTCCAAGTAAATCTACAGTATATTTGACATCTTTTTCAGGCTGTTAAAGCCATATTTTACTCTTTTTCAGGCAACTGTAGAACGGAATCCTCCTGTTAAACCAGCTTCATTCCAAGTCTGAGAGAAACATCACATATCCATGGTGTCACACAGTCAATATTGGACCATTCTGATGTAGGATTTTAAAATTAAAGGCTAAAATGTCCAAGTAAATCTACAGTATATTTGACATCTTTTTCAGGCTGTTAAAGCCATATTTTACTCTTTTTCAGGCAACTGTAGAACGGAATCCTCCTGTTAAACCAGCTTCATTCCAAGTCTGAGAGAAACATCACATATCCATGGTGTCACACAGTCAATATTGGACCATTCTGATGTAGGATTTTAAAATTAAAGGCTAAAATGTCCAAGTAAATCTACAGTATATTTGACATCTTTTTCAGGCTGTTAAAGCCATATTTTACTCTTTTTCAGGCAACTGTAGAACGGAATCCTCCTGTTAAACCAGCTTCATTCCAAGTCTGAGAGAAACATCACATATCCATGGTGTCACACAGTCAATATTGGACCATTCTGATGTAGGATTTTAAAATTAAAGGCTAAAATGTCCAAGTAAATCTACAGTATATTTGACATCTTTTTCAGGCTGTTAAAGCCATATTTTACTCTTTTTCAGGCAACTGTAGAACGGAATCCTCCTGTTAAACCAGCTTCATTCCAAGTCTGAGAGAAACATCACATATCCATGGTGTCACACAGTCAATATTGGACCATTCTGATGTAGGATTTTAAAATTAAAGGCTAAAATGTCCAAGTAAATCTACAGTATATTTGACATCTTTTTCAGGCTGTTAAAGCCATATTTTACTCTTTTTCAGGCAACTGTAGAACGGAATCCTCCTGTTAAACCAGCTTCATTCCAAGTCTGAGAGAAACATCACATATCCATGGTGTCACACAGTCAATATTGGACCATTCTGATGTAGGATTTTAAAATTAAAGGCTAAAATGTCCAAGTAAATCTACAGTATATTTGACATCTTTTTCAGGCTGTTAAAGCCATATTTTACTCTTTTTCAGGCAACTGTAGAACGGAATCCTCCTGTTAAACCAGCTTCATTCCAAGTCTGAGAGAAACATCACATATCCATGGTGTCACACAGTCAATATTGGACCATTCTGATGTAGGATTTTAAAATTAAAGGCTAAAATGTCCAAGTAAATCTACAGTATATTTGACATCTTTTTCAGGCTGTTAAAGCCATATTTTACTCTTTTTCAGGCAACTGTAGAACGGAATCCTCCTGTTAAACCAGCTTCATTCCAAGTCTGAGAGAAACATCACATATCCATGGTGTCACACAGTCAATATTGGACCATTCTGATGTAGGATTTTAAAATTAAAGGCTAAAATGTCCAAGTAAATCTACAGTATATTTGACATCTTTTTCAGGCTGTTAAAGCCATATTTTACTCTTTTTCAGGCAACTGTAGAACGGAATCCTCCTGTTAAACCAGCTTCATTCCAAGTCTGAGAGAAACATCACATATCCATGGTGTCACACAGTCAATATTGGACCATTCTGATGTAGGATTTTAAAATTAAAGGCTAAAATGTCCAAGTAAATCTACAGTATATTTGACATCTTTTTCAGGCTGTTAAAGCCATATTTTACTCTTTTTCAGGCAACTGTAGAACGGAATCCTCCTGTTAAACCAGCTTCATTCCAAGTCTGAGAGAAACATCACATATCCATGGTGTCACACAGTCAATATTGGACCATTCTGATGTAGGATTTTAAAATTAAAGGCTAAAATGTCCAAGTAAATCTACAGTATATTTGACATCTTTTTCAGGCTGTTAAAGCCATATTTTACTCTTTTTCAGGCAACTGTAGAACGGAATCCTCCTGTTAAACCAGCTTCATTCCAAGTCTGAGAGAAACATCACATATCCATGGTGTCACACAGTCAATATTGGACCATTCTGATGTAGGATTTTAAAATTAAAGGCTAAAATGTCCAAGTAAATCTACAGTATATTTGACATCTTTTTCAGGCTGTTAAAGCCATATTTTACTCTTTTTCAGGCAACTGTAGAACGGAATCCTCCTGTTAAACCAGCTTCATTCCAAGTCTGAGAGAAACATCACATATCCATGGTGTCACACAGTCAATATTGGACCATTCTGATGTAGGATTTTAAAATTAAAGGCTAAAATGTCCAAGTAAATCTACAGTATATTTGACATCTTTTTCAGGCTGTTAAAGCCATATTTTACTCTTTTTCAGGCAACTGTAGAACGGAATCCTCCTGTTAAACCAGCTTCATTCCAAGTCTGAGAGAAACATCACATATCCATGGTGTCACACAGTCAATATTGGACCATTCTGATGTAGGATTTTAAAATTAAAGGCTAAAATGTCCAAGTAAATCTACAGTATATTTGACATCTTTTTCAGGCTGTTAAAGCCATATTTTACTCTTTTTCAGGCAACTGTAGAACGGAATCCTCCTGTTAAACCAGCTTCATTCCAAGTCTGAGAGAAACATCACATATCCATGGTGTCACACAGTCAATATTGGACCATTCTGATGTAGGATTTTAAAATTAAAGGCTAAAATGTCCAAGTAAATCTACAGTATATTTGACATCTTTTTCAGGCTGTTAAAGCCATATTTTACTCTTTTTCAGGCAACTGTAGAACGGAATCCTCCTGTTAAACCAGCTTCATTCCAAGTCTGAGAGAAACATCACATATCCATGGTGTCACACAGTCAATATTGGACCATTCTGATGTAGGATTTTAAAATTAAAGGCTAAAATGTCCAAGTAAATCTACAGTATATTTGACATCTTTTTCAGGCTGTTAAAGCCATATTTTACTCTTTTTCAGGCAACTGTAGAACGGAATCCTCCTGTTAAACCAGCTTCATTCCAAGTCTGAGAGAAACATCACATATCCATGGTGTCACACAGTCAATATTGGACCATTCTGATGTAGGATTTTAAAATTAAAGGCTAAAATGTCCAAGTAAATCTACAGTATATTTGACATCTTTTTCAGGCTGTTAAAGCCATATTTTACTCTTTTTCAGGCAACTGTAGAACGGAATCCTCCTGTTAAACCAGCTTCATTCCAAGTCTGAGAGAAACATCACATATCCATGGTGTCACACAGTCAATATTGGACCATTCTGATGTAGGATTTTAAAATTAAAGGCTAAAATGTCCAAGTAAATCTACAGTATATTTGACATCTTTTTCAGGCTGTTAAAGCCATATTTTACTCTTTTTCAGGCAACTGTAGAACGGAATCCTCCTGTTAAACCAGCTTCATTCCAAGTCTGAGAGAAACATCACATATCCATGGTGTCACACAGTCAATATTGGACCATTCTGATGTAGGATTTTAAAATTAAAGGCTAAAATGTCCAAGTAAATCTACAGTATATTTGACATCTTTTTCAGGCTGTTAAAGCCATATTTTACTCTTTTTCAGGCAACTGTAGAACGGAATCCTCCTGTTAAACCAGCTTCATTCCAAGTCTGAGAGAAACATCACATATCCATGGTGTCACACAGTCAATATTGGACCATTCTGATGTAGGATTTTAAAATTAAAGGCTAAAATGTCCAAGTAAATCTACAGTATATTTGACATCTTTTTCAGGCTGTTAAAGCCATATTTTACTCTTTTTCAGGCAACTGTAGAACGGAATCCTCCTGTTAAACCAGCTTCATTCCAAGTCTGAGAGAAACATCACATATCCATGGTGTCACACAGTCAATATTGGACCATTCTGATGTAGGATTTTAAAATTAAAGGCTAAAATGTCCAAGTAAATCTACAGTATATTTGACATCTTTTTCAGGCTGTTAAAGCCATATTTTACTCTTTTTCAGGCAACTGTAGAACGGAATCCTCCTGTTAAACCAGCTTCATTCCAAGTCTGAGAGAAACATCACATATCCATGGTGTCACACAGTCAATATTGGACCATTCTGATGTAGGATTTTAAAATTAAAGGCTAAAATGTCCAAGTAAATCTACAGTATATTTGACATCTTTTTCAGGCTGTTAAAGCCATATTTTACTCTTTTTCAGGCAACTGTAGAACGGAATCCTCCTGTTAAACCAGCTTCATTCCAAGTCTGAGAGAAACATCACATATCCATGGTGTCACACAGTCAATATTGGACCATTCTGATGTAGGATTTTAAAATTAAAGGCTAAAATGTCCAAGTAAATCTACAGTATATTTGACATCTTTTTCAGGCTGTTAAAGCCATATTTTACTCTTTTTCAGGCAACTGTAGAACGGAATCCTCCTGTTAAACCAGCTTCATTCCAAGTCTGAGAGAAACATCACATATCCATGGTGTCACACAGTCAATATTGGACCATTCTGATGTAGGATTTTAAAATTAAAGGCTAAAATGTCCAAGTAAATCTACAGTATATTTGACATCTTTTTCAGGCTGTTAAAGCCATATTTTACTCTTTTTCAGGCAACTGTAGAACGGAATCCTCCTGTTAAACCAGCTTCATTCCAAGTCTGAGAGAAACATCACATATCCATGGTGTCACACAGTCAATATTGGACCATTCTGATGTAGGATTTTAAAATTAAAGGCTAAAATGTCCAAGTAAATCTACAGTATATTTGACATCTTTTTCAGGCTGTTAAAGCCATATTTTACTCTTTTTCAGGCAACTGTAGAACGGAATCCTCCTGTTAAACCAGCTTCATTCCAAGTCTGAGAGAAACATCACATATCCATGGTGTCACACAGTCAATATTGGACCATTCTGATGTAGGATTTTAAAATTAAAGGCTAAAATGTCCAAGTAAATCTACAGTATATTTGACATCTTTTTCAGGCTGTTAAAGCCATATTTTACTCTTTTTCAGGCAACTGTAGAACGGAATCCTCCTGTTAAACCAGCTTCATTCCAAGTCTGAGAGAAACATCACATATCCATGGTGTCACACAGTCAATATTGGACCATTCTGATGTAGGATTTTAAAATTAAAGGCTAAAATGTCCAAGTAAATCTACAGTATATTTGACATCTTTTTCAGGCTGTTAAAGCCATATTTTACTCTTTTTCAGGCAACTGTAGAACGGAATCCTCCTGTTAAACCAGCTTCATTCCAAGTCTGAGAGAAACATCACATATCCATGGTGTCACACAGTCAATATTGGACCATTCTGATGTAGGATTTTAAAATTAAAGGCTAAAATGTCCAAGTAAATCTACAGTATATTTGACATCTTTTTCAGGCTGTTAAAGCCATATTTTACTCTTTTTCAGGCAACTGTAGAACGGAATCCTCCTGTTAAACCAGCTTCATTCCAAGTCTGAGAGAAACATCACATATCCATGGTGTCACACAGTCAATATTGGACCATTCTGATGTAGGATTTTAAAATTAAAGGCTAAAATGTCCAAGTAAATCTACAGTATATTTGACATCTTTTTCAGGCTGTTAAAGCCATATTTTACTCTTTTTCAGGCAACTGTAGAACGGAATCCTCCTGTTAAACCAGCTTCATTCCAAGTCTGAGAGAAACATCACATATCCATGGTGTCACACAGTCAATATTGGACCATTCTGATGTAGGATTTTAAAATTAAAGGCTAAAATGTCCAAGTAAATCTACAGTATATTTGACATCTTTTTCAGGCTGTTAAAGCCATATTTTACTCTTTTTCAGGCAACTGTAGAACGGAATCCTCCTGTTAAACCAGCTTCATTCCAAGTCTGAGAGAAACATCACATATCCATGGTGTCACACAGTCAATATTGGACCATTCTGATGTAGGATTTTAAAATTAAAGGCTAAAATGTCCAAGTAAATCTACAGTATATTTGACATCTTTTTCAGGCTGTTAAAGCCATATTTTACTCTTTTTCAGGCAACTGTAGAACGGAATCCTCCTGTTAAACCAGCTTCATTCCAAGTCTGAGAGAAACATCACATATCCATGGTGTCACACAGTCAATATTGGACCATTCTGATGTAGGATTTTAAAATTAAAGGCTAAAATGTCCAAGTAAATCTACAGTATATTTGACATCTTTTTCAGGCTGTTAAAGCCATATTTTACTCTTTTTCAGGCAACTGTAGAACGGAATCCTCCTGTTAAACCAGCTTCATTCCAAGTCTGAGAGAAACATCACATATCCATGGTGTCACACAGTCAATATTGGACCATTCTGATGTAGGATTTTAAAATTAAAGGCTAAAATGTCCAAGTAAATCTACAGTATATTTGACATCTTTTTCAGGCTGTTAAAGCCATATTTTACTCTTTTTCAGGCAACTGTAGAACGGAATCCTCCTGTTAAACCAGCTTCATTCCAAGTCTGAGAGAAACATCACATATCCATGGTGTCACACAGTCAATATTGGACCATTCTGATGTAGGATTTTAAAATTAAAGGCTAAAATGTCCAAGTAAATCTACAGTATATTTGACATCTTTTTCAGGCTGTTAAAGCCATATTTTACTCTTTTTCAGGCAACTGTAGAACGGAATCCTCCTGTTAAACCAGCTTCATTCCAAGTCTGAGAGAAACATCACATATCCATGGTGTCACACAGTCAATATTGGACCATTCTGATGTAGGATTTTAAAATTAAAGGCTAAAATGTCCAAGTAAATCTACAGTATATTTGACATCTTTTTCAGGCTGTTAAAGCCATATTTTACTCTTTTTCAGGCAACTGTAGAACGGAATCCTCCTGTTAAACCAGCTTCATTCCAAGTCTGAGAGAAACATCACATATCCATGGTGTCACACAGTCAATATTGGACCATTCTGATGTAGGATTTTAAAATTAAAGGCTAAAATGTCCAAGTAAATCTACAGTATATTTGACATCTTTTTCAGGCTGTTAAAGCCATATTTTACTCTTTTTCAGGCAACTGTAGAACGGAATCCTCCTGTTAAACCAGCTTCATTCCAAGTCTGAGAGAAACATCACATATCCATGGTGTCACACAGTCAATATTGGACCATTCTGATGTAGGATTTTAAAATTAAAGGCTAAAATGTCCAAGTAAATCTACAGTATATTTGACATCTTTTTCAGGCTGTTAAAGCCATATTTTACTCTTTTTCAGGCAACTGTAGAACGGAATCCTCCTGTTAAACCAGCTTCATTCCAAGTCTGAGAGAAACATCACATATCCATGGTGTCACACAGTCAATATTGGACCATTCTGATGTAGGATTTTAAAATTAAAGGCTAAAATGTCCAAGTAAATCTACAGTATATTTGACATCTTTTTCAGGCTGTTAAAGCCATATTTTACTCTTTTTCAGGCAACTGTAGAACGGAATCCTCCTGTTAAACCAGCTTCATTCCAAGTCTGAGAGAAACATCACATATCCATGGTGTCACACAGTCAATATTGGACCATTCTGATGTAGGATTTTAAAATTAAAGGCTAAAATGTCCAAGTAAATCTACAGTATATTTGACATCTTTTTCAGGCTGTTAAAGCCATATTTTACTCTTTTTCAGGCAACTGTAGAACGGAATCCTCCTGTTAAACCAGCTTCATTCCAAGTCTGAGAGAAACATCACATATCCATGGTGTCACACAGTCAATATTGGACCATTCTGATGTAGGATTTTAAAATTAAAGGCTAAAATGTCCAAGTAAATCTACAGTATATTTGACATCTTTTTCAGGCTGTTAAAGCCATATTTTACTCTTTTTCAGGCAACTGTAGAACGGAATCCTCCTGTTAAACCAGCTTCATTCCAAGTCTGAGAGAAACATCACATATCCATGGTGTCACACAGTCAATATTGGACCATTCTGATGTAGGATTTTAAAATTAAAGGCTAAAATGTCCAAGTAAATCTACAGTATATTTGACATCTTTTTCAGGCTGTTAAAGCCATATTTTACTCTTTTTCAGGCAACTGTAGAACGGAATCCTCCTGTTAAACCAGCTTCATTCCAAGTCTGAGAGAAACATCACATATCCATGGTGTCACACAGTCAATATTGGACCATTCTGATGTAGGATTTTAAAATTAAAGGCTAAAATGTCCAAGTAAATCTACAGTATATTTGACATCTTTTTCAGGCTGTTAAAGCCATATTTTACTCTTTTTCAGGCAACTGTAGAACGGAATCCTCCTGTTAAACCAGCTTCATTCCAAGTCTGAGAGAAACATCACATATCCATGGTGTCACACAGTCAATATTGGACCATTCTGATGTAGGATTTTAAAATTAAAGGCTAAAATGTCCAAGTAAATCTACAGTATATTTGACATCTTTTTCAGGCTGTTAAAGCCATATTTTACTCTTTTTCAGGCAACTGTAGAACGGAATCCTCCTGTTAAACCAGCTTCATTCCAAGTCTGAGAGAAACATCACATATCCATGGTGTCACACAGTCAATATTGGACCATTCTGATGTAGGATTTTAAAATTAAAGGCTAAAATGTCCAAGTAAATCTACAGTATATTTGACATCTTTTTCAGGCTGTTAAAGCCATATTTTACTCTTTTTCAGGCAACTGTAGAACGGAATCCTCCTGTTAAACCAGCTTCATTCCAAGTCTGAGAGAAACATCACATATCCATGGTGTCACACAGTCAATATTGGACCATTCTGATGTAGGATTTTAAAATTAAAGGCTAAAATGTCCAAGTAAATCTACAGTATATTTGACATCTTTTTCAGGCTGTTAAAGCCATATTTTACTCTTTTTCAGGCAACTGTAGAACGGAATCCTCCTGTTAAACCAGCTTCATTCCAAGTCTGAGAGAAACATCACATATCCATGGTGTCACACAGTCAATATTGGACCATTCTGATGTAGGATTTTAAAATTAAAGGCTAAAATGTCCAAGTAAATCTACAGTATATTTGACATCTTTTTCAGGCTGTTAAAGCCATATTTTACTCTTTTTCAGGCAACTGTAGAACGGAATCCTCCTGTTAAACCAGCTTCATTCCAAGTCTGAGAGAAACATCACATATCCATGGTGTCACACAGTCAATATTGGACCATTCTGATGTAGGATTTTAAAATTAAAGGCTAAAATGTCCAAGTAAATCTACAGTATATTTGACATCTTTTTCAGGCTGTTAAAGCCATATTTTACTCTTTTTCAGGCAACTGTAGAACGGAATCCTCCTGTTAAACCAGCTTCATTCCAAGTCTGAGAGAAACATCACATATCCATGGTGTCACACAGTCAATATTGGACCATTCTGATGTAGGATTTTAAAATTAAAGGCTAAAATGTCCAAGTAAATCTACAGTATATTTGACATCTTTTTCAGGCTGTTAAAGCCATATTTTACTCTTTTTCAGGCAACTGTAGAACGGAATCCTCCTGTTAAACCAGCTTCATTCCAAGTCTGAGAGAAACATCACATATCCATGGTGTCACACAGTCAATATTGGACCATTCTGATGTAGGATTTTAAAATTAAAGGCTAAAATGTCCAAGTAAATCTACAGTATATTTGACATCTTTTTCAGGCTGTTAAAGCCATATTTTACTCTTTTTCAGGCAACTGTAGAACGGAATCCTCCTGTTAAACCAGCTTCATTCCAAGTCTGAGAGAAACATCACATATCCATGGTGTCACACAGTCAATATTGGACCATTCTGATGTAGGATTTTAAAATTAAAGGCTAAAATGTCCAAGTAAATCTACAGTATATTTGACATCTTTTTCAGGCTGTTAAAGCCATATTTTACTCTTTTTCAGGCAACTGTAGAACGGAATCCTCCTGTTAAACCAGCTTCATTCCAAGTCTGAGAGAAACATCACATATCCATGGTGTCACACAGTCAATATTGGACCATTCTGATGTAGGATTTTAAAATTAAAGGCTAAAATGTCCAAGTAAATCTACAGTATATTTGACATCTTTTTCAGGCTGTTAAAGCCATATTTTACTCTTTTTCAGGCAACTGTAGAACGGAATCCTCCTGTTAAACCAGCTTCATTCCAAGTCTGAGAGAAACATCACATATCCATGGTGTCACACAGTCAATATTGGACCATTCTGATGTAGGATTTTAAAATTAAAGGCTAAAATGTCCAAGTAAATCTACAGTATATTTGACATCTTTTTCAGGCTGTTAAAGCCATATTTTACTCTTTTTCAGGCAACTGTAGAACGGAATCCTCCTGTTAAACCAGCTTCATTCCAAGTCTGAGAGAAACATCACATATCCATGGTGTCACACAGTCAATATTGGACCATTCTGATGTAGGATTTTAAAATTAAAGGCTAAAATGTCCAAGTAAATCTACAGTATATTTGACATCTTTTTCAGGCTGTTAAAGCCATATTTTACTCTTTTTCAGGCAACTGTAGAACGGAATCCTCCTGTTAAACCAGCTTCATTCCAAGTCTGAGAGAAACATCACATATCCATGGTGTCACACAGTCAATATTGGACCATTCTGATGTAGGATTTTAAAATTAAAGGCTAAAATGTCCAAGTAAATCTACAGTATATTTGACATCTTTTTCAGGCTGTTAAAGCCATATTTTACTCTTTTTCAGGCAACTGTAGAACGGAATCCTCCTGTTAAACCAGCTTCATTCCAAGTCTGAGAGAAACATCACATATCCATGGTGTCACACAGTCAATATTGGACCATTCTGATGTAGGATTTTAAAATTAAAGGCTAAAATGTCCAAGTAAATCTACAGTATATTTGACATCTTTTTCAGGCTGTTAAAGCCATATTTTACTCTTTTTCAGGCAACTGTAGAACGGAATCCTCCTGTTAAACCAGCTTCATTCCAAGTCTGAGAGAAACATCACATATCCATGGTGTCACACAGTCAATATTGGACCATTCTGATGTAGGATTTTAAAATTAAAGGCTAAAATGTCCAAGTAAATCTACAGTATATTTGACATCTTTTTCAGGCTGTTAAAGCCATATTTTACTCTTTTTCAGGCAACTGTAGAACGGAATCCTCCTGTTAAACCAGCTTCATTCCAAGTCTGAGAGAAACATCACATATCCATGGTGTCACACAGTCAATATTGGACCATTCTGATGTAGGATTTTAAAATTAAAGGCTAAAATGTCCAAGTAAATCTACAGTATATTTGACATCTTTTTCAGGCTGTTAAAGCCATATTTTACTCTTTTTCAGGCAACTGTAGAACGGAATCCTCCTGTTAAACCAGCTTCATTCCAAGTCTGAGAGAAACATCACATATCCATGGTGTCACACAGTCAATATTGGACCATTCTGATGTAGGATTTTAAAATTAAAGGCTAAAATGTCCAAGTAAATCTACAGTATATTTGACATCTTTTTCAGGCTGTTAAAGCCATATTTTACTCTTTTTCAGGCAACTGTAGAACGGAATCCTCCTGTTAAACCAGCTTCATTCCAAGTCTGAGAGAAACATCACATATCCATGGTGTCACACAGTCAATATTGGACCATTCTGATGTAGGATTTTAAAATTAAAGGCTAAAATGTCCAAGTAAATCTACAGTATATTTGACATCTTTTTCAGGCTGTTAAAGCCATATTTTACTCTTTTTCAGGCAACTGTAGAACGGAATCCTCCTGTTAAACCAGCTTCATTCCAAGTCTGAGAGAAACATCACATATCCATGGTGTCACACAGTCAATATTGGACCATTCTGATGTAGGATTTTAAAATTAAAGGCTAAAATGTCCAAGTAAATCTACAGTATATTTGACATCTTTTTCAGGCTGTTAAAGCCATATTTTACTCTTTTTCAGGCAACTGTAGAACGGAATCCTCCTGTTAAACCAGCTTCATTCCAAGTCTGAGAGAAACATCACATATCCATGGTGTCACACAGTCAATATTGGACCATTCTGATGTAGGATTTTAAAATTAAAGGCTAAAATGTCCAAGTAAATCTACAGTATATTTGACATCTTTTTCAGGCTGTTAAAGCCATATTTTACTCTTTTTCAGGCAACTGTAGAACGGAATCCTCCTGTTAAACCAGCTTCATTCCAAGTCTGAGAGAAACATCACATATCCATGGTGTCACACAGTCAATATTGGACCATTCTGATGTAGGATTTTAAAATTAAAGGCTAAAATGTCCAAGTAAATCTACAGTATATTTGACATCTTTTTCAGGCTGTTAAAGCCATATTTTACTCTTTTTCAGGCAACTGTAGAACGGAATCCTCCTGTTAAACCAGCTTCATTCCAAGTCTGAGAGAAACATCACATATCCATGGTGTCACACAGTCAATATTGGACCATTCTGATGTAGGATTTTAAAATTAAAGGCTAAAATGTCCAAGTAAATCTACAGTATATTTGACATCTTTTTCAGGCTGTTAAAGCCATATTTTACTCTTTTTCAGGCAACTGTAGAACGGAATCCTCCTGTTAAACCAGCTTCATTCCAAGTCTGAGAGAAACATCACATATCCATGGTGTCACACAGTCAATATTGGACCATTCTGATGTAGGATTTTAAAATTAAAGGCTAAAATGTCCAAGTAAATCTACAGTATATTTGACATCTTTTTCAGGCTGTTAAAGCCATATTTTACTCTTTTTCAGGCAACTGTAGAACGGAATCCTCCTGTTAAACCAGCTTCATTCCAAGTCTGAGAGAAACATCACATATCCATGGTGTCACACAGTCAATATTGGACCATTCTGATGTAGGATTTTAAAATTAAAGGCTAAAATGTCCAAGTAAATCTACAGTATATTTGACATCTTTTTCAGGCTGTTAAAGCCATATTTTACTCTTTTTCAGGCAACTGTAGAACGGAATCCTCCTGTTAAACCAGCTTCATTCCAAGTCTGAGAGAAACATCACATATCCATGGTGTCACACAGTCAATATTGGACCATTCTGATGTAGGATTTTAAAATTAAAGGCTAAAATGTCCAAGTAAATCTACAGTATATTTGACATCTTTTTCAGGCTGTTAAAGCCATATTTTACTCTTTTTCAGGCAACTGTAGAACGGAATCCTCCTGTTAAACCAGCTTCATTCCAAGTCTGAGAGAAACATCACATATCCATGGTGTCACACAGTCAATATTGGACCATTCTGATGTAGGATTTTAAAATTAAAGGCTAAAATGTCCAAGTAAATCTACAGTATATTTGACATCTTTTTCAGGCTGTTAAAGCCATATTTTACTCTTTTTCAGGCAACTGTAGAACGGAATCCTCCTGTTAAACCAGCTTCATTCCAAGTCTGAGAGAAACATCACATATCCATGGTGTCACACAGTCAATATTGGACCATTCTGATGTAGGATTTTAAAATTAAAGGCTAAAATGTCCAAGTAAATCTACAGTATATTTGACATCTTTTTCAGGCTGTTAAAGCCATATTTTACTCTTTTTCAGGCAACTGTAGAACGGAATCCTCCTGTTAAACCAGCTTCATTCCAAGTCTGAGAGAAACATCACATATCCATGGTGTCACACAGTCAATATTGGACCATTCTGATGTAGGATTTTAAAATTAAAGGCTAAAATGTCCAAGTAAATCTACAGTATATTTGACATCTTTTTCAGGCTGTTAAAGCCATATTTTACTCTTTTTCAGGCAACTGTAGAACGGAATCCTCCTGTTAAACCAGCTTCATTCCAAGTCTGAGAGAAACATCACATATCCATGGTGTCACACAGTCAATATTGGACCATTCTGATGTAGGATTTTAAAATTAAAGGCTAAAATGTCCAAGTAAATCTACAGTATATTTGACATCTTTTTCAGGCTGTTAAAGCCATATTTTACTCTTTTTCAGGCAACTGTAGAACGGAATCCTCCTGTTAAACCAGCTTCATTCCAAGTCTGAGAGAAACATCACATATCCATGGTGTCACACAGTCAATATTGGACCATTCTGATGTAGGATTTTAAAATTAAAGGCTAAAATGTCCAAGTAAATCTACAGTATATTTGACATCTTTTTCAGGCTGTTAAAGCCATATTTTACTCTTTTTCAGGCAACTGTAGAACGGAATCCTCCTGTTAAACCAGCTTCATTCCAAGTCTGAGAGAAACATCACATATCCATGGTGTCACACAGTCAATATTGGACCATTCTGATGTAGGATTTTAAAATTAAAGGCTAAAATGTCCAAGTAAATCTACAGTATATTTGACATCTTTTTCAGGCTGTTAAAGCCATATTTTACTCTTTTTCAGGCAACTGTAGAACGGAATCCTCCTGTTAAACCAGCTTCATTCCAAGTCTGAGAGAAACATCACATATCCATGGTGTCACACAGTCAATATTGGACCATTCTGATGTAGGATTTTAAAATTAAAGGCTAAAATGTCCAAGTAAATCTACAGTATATTTGACATCTTTTTCAGGCTGTTAAAGCCATATTTTACTCTTTTTCAGGCAACTGTAGAACGGAATCCTCCTGTTAAACCAGCTTCATTCCAAGTCTGAGAGAAACATCACATATCCATGGTGTCACACAGTCAATATTGGACCATTCTGATGTAGGATTTTAAAATTAAAGGCTAAAATGTCCAAGTAAATCTACAGTATATTTGACATCTTTTTCAGGCTGTTAAAGCCATATTTTACTCTTTTTCAGGCAACTGTAGAACGGAATCCTCCTGTTAAACCAGCTTCATTCCAAGTCTGAGAGAAACATCACATATCCATGGTGTCACACAGTCAATATTGGACCATTCTGATGTAGGATTTTAAAATTAAAGGCTAAAATGTCCAAGTAAATCTACAGTATATTTGACATCTTTTTCAGGCTGTTAAAGCCATATTTTACTCTTTTTCAGGCAACTGTAGAACGGAATCCTCCTGTTAAACCAGCTTCATTCCAAGTCTGAGAGAAACATCACATATCCATGGTGTCACACAGTCAATATTGGACCATTCTGATGTAGGATTTTAAAATTAAAGGCTAAAATGTCCAAGTAAATCTACAGTATATTTGACATCTTTTTCAGGCTGTTAAAGCCATATTTTACTCTTTTTCAGGCAACTGTAGAACGGAATCCTCCTGTTAAACCAGCTTCATTCCAAGTCTGAGAGAAACATCACATATCCATGGTGTCACACAGTCAATATTGGACCATTCTGATGTAGGATTTTAAAATTAAAGGCTAAAATGTCCAAGTAAATCTACAGTATATTTGACATCTTTTTCAGGCTGTTAAAGCCATATTTTACTCTTTTTCAGGCAACTGTAGAACGGAATCCTCCTGTTAAACCAGCTTCATTCCAAGTCTGAGAGAAACATCACATATCCATGGTGTCACACAGTCAATATTGGACCATTCTGATGTAGGATTTTAAAATTAAAGGCTAAAATGTCCAAGTAAATCTACAGTATATTTGACATCTTTTTCAGGCTGTTAAAGCCATATTTTACTCTTTTTCAGGCAACTGTAGAACGGAATCCTCCTGTTAAACCAGCTTCATTCCAAGTCTGAGAGAAACATCACATATCCATGGTGTCACACAGTCAATATTGGACCATTCTGATGTAGGATTTTAAAATTAAAGGCTAAAATGTCCAAGTAAATCTACAGTATATTTGACATCTTTTTCAGGCTGTTAAAGCCATATTTTACTCTTTTTCAGGCAACTGTAGAACGGAATCCTCCTGTTAAACCAGCTTCATTCCAAGTCTGAGAGAAACATCACATATCCATGGTGTCACACAGTCAATATTGGACCATTCTGATGTAGGATTTTAAAATTAAAGGCTAAAATGTCCAAGTAAATCTACAGTATATTTGACATCTTTTTCAGGCTGTTAAAGCCATATTTTACTCTTTTTCAGGCAACTGTAGAACGGAATCCTCCTGTTAAACCAGCTTCATTCCAAGTCTGAGAGAAACATCACATATCCATGGTGTCACACAGTCAATATTGGACCATTCTGATGTAGGATTTTAAAATTAAAGGCTAAAATGTCCAAGTAAATCTACAGTATATTTGACATCTTTTTCAGGCTGTTAAAGCCATATTTTACTCTTTTTCAGGCAACTGTAGAACGGAATCCTCCTGTTAAACCAGCTTCATTCCAAGTCTGAGAGAAACATCACATATCCATGGTGTCACACAGTCAATATTGGACCATTCTGATGTAGGATTTTAAAATTAAAGGCTAAAATGTCCAAGTAAATCTACAGTATATTTGACATCTTTTTCAGGCTGTTAAAGCCATATTTTACTCTTTTTCAGGCAACTGTAGAACGGAATCCTCCTGTTAAACCAGCTTCATTCCAAGTCTGAGAGAAACATCACATATCCATGGTGTCACACAGTCAATATTGGACCATTCTGATGTAGGATTTTAAAATTAAAGGCTAAAATGTCCAAGTAAATCTACAGTATATTTGACATCTTTTTCAGGCTGTTAAAGCCATATTTTACTCTTTTTCAGGCAACTGTAGAACGGAATCCTCCTGTTAAACCAGCTTCATTCCAAGTCTGAGAGAAACATCACATATCCATGGTGTCACACAGTCAATATTGGACCATTCTGATGTAGGATTTTAAAATTAAAGGCTAAAATGTCCAAGTAAATCTACAGTATATTTGACATCTTTTTCAGGCTGTTAAAGCCATATTTTACTCTTTTTCAGGCAACTGTAGAACGGAATCCTCCTGTTAAACCAGCTTCATTCCAAGTCTGAGAGAAACATCACATATCCATGGTGTCACACAGTCAATATTGGACCATTCTGATGTAGGATTTTAAAATTAAAGGCTAAAATGTCCAAGTAAATCTACAGTATATTTGACATCTTTTTCAGGCTGTTAAAGCCATATTTTACTCTTTTTCAGGCAACTGTAGAACGGAATCCTCCTGTTAAACCAGCTTCATTCCAAGTCTGAGAGAAACATCACATATCCATGGTGTCACACAGTCAATATTGGACCATTCTGATGTAGGATTTTAAAATTAAAGGCTAAAATGTCCAAGTAAATCTACAGTATATTTGACATCTTTTTCAGGCTGTTAAAGCCATATTTTACTCTTTTTCAGGCAACTGTAGAACGGAATCCTCCTGTTAAACCAGCTTCATTCCAAGTCTGAGAGAAACATCACATATCCATGGTGTCACACAGTCAATATTGGACCATTCTGATGTAGGATTTTAAAATTAAAGGCTAAAATGTCCAAGTAAATCTACAGTATATTTGACATCTTTTTCAGGCTGTTAAAGCCATATTTTACTCTTTTTCAGGCAACTGTAGAACGGAATCCTCCTGTTAAACCAGCTTCATTCCAAGTCTGAGAGAAACATCACATATCCATGGTGTCACACAGTCAATATTGGACCATTCTGATGTAGGATTTTAAAATTAAAGGCTAAAATGTCCAAGTAAATCTACAGTATATTTGACATCTTTTTCAGGCTGTTAAAGCCATATTTTACTCTTTTTCAGGCAACTGTAGAACGGAATCCTCCTGTTAAACCAGCTTCATTCCAAGTCTGAGAGAAACATCACATATCCATGGTGTCACACAGTCAATATTGGACCATTCTGATGTAGGATTTTAAAATTAAAGGCTAAAATGTCCAAGTAAATCTACAGTATATTTGACATCTTTTTCAGGCTGTTAAAGCCATATTTTACTCTTTTTCAGGCAACTGTAGAACGGAATCCTCCTGTTAAACCAGCTTCATTCCAAGTCTGAGAGAAACATCACATATCCATGGTGTCACACAGTCAATATTGGACCATTCTGATGTAGGATTTTAAAATTAAAGGCTAAAATGTCCAAGTAAATCTACAGTATATTTGACATCTTTTTCAGGCTGTTAAAGCCATATTTTACTCTTTTTCAGGCAACTGTAGAACGGAATCCTCCTGTTAAACCAGCTTCATTCCAAGTCTGAGAGAAACATCACATATCCATGGTGTCACACAGTCAATATTGGACCATTCTGATGTAGGATTTTAAAATTAAAGGCTAAAATGTCCAAGTAAATCTACAGTATATTTGACATCTTTTTCAGGCTGTTAAAGCCATATTTTACTCTTTTTCAGGCAACTGTAGAACGGAATCCTCCTGTTAAACCAGCTTCATTCCAAGTCTGAGAGAAACATCACATATCCATGGTGTCACACAGTCAATATTGGACCATTCTGATGTAGGATTTTAAAATTAAAGGCTAAAATGTCCAAGTAAATCTACAGTATATTTGACATCTTTTTCAGGCTGTTAAAGCCATATTTTACTCTTTTTCAGGCAACTGTAGAACGGAATCCTCCTGTTAAACCAGCTTCATTCCAAGTCTGAGAGAAACATCACATATCCATGGTGTCACACAGTCAATATTGGACCATTCTGATGTAGGATTTTAAAATTAAAGGCTAAAATGTCCAAGTAAATCTACAGTATATTTGACATCTTTTTCAGGCTGTTAAAGCCATATTTTACTCTTTTTCAGGCAACTGTAGAACGGAATCCTCCTGTTAAACCAGCTTCATTCCAAGTCTGAGAGAAACATCACATATCCATGGTGTCACACAGTCAATATTGGACCATTCTGATGTAGGATTTTAAAATTAAAGGCTAAAATGTCCAAGTAAATCTACAGTATATTTGACATCTTTTTCAGGCTGTTAAAGCCATATTTTACTCTTTTTCAGGCAACTGTAGAACGGAATCCTCCTGTTAAACCAGCTTCATTCCAAGTCTGAGAGAAACATCACATATCCATGGTGTCACACAGTCAATATTGGACCATTCTGATGTAGGATTTTAAAATTAAAGGCTAAAATGTCCAAGTAAATCTACAGTATATTTGACATCTTTTTCAGGCTGTTAAAGCCATATTTTACTCTTTTTCAGGCAACTGTAGAACGGAATCCTCCTGTTAAACCAGCTTCATTCCAAGTCTGAGAGAAACATCACATATCCATGGTGTCACACAGTCAATATTGGACCATTCTGATGTAGGATTTTAAAATTAAAGGCTAAAATGTCCAAGTAAATCTACAGTATATTTGACATCTTTTTCAGGCTGTTAAAGCCATATTTTACTCTTTTTCAGGCAACTGTAGAACGGAATCCTCCTGTTAAACCAGCTTCATTCCAAGTCTGAGAGAAACATCACATATCCATGGTGTCACACAGTCAATATTGGACCATTCTGATGTAGGATTTTAAAATTAAAGGCTAAAATGTCCAAGTAAATCTACAGTATATTTGACATCTTTTTCAGGCTGTTAAAGCCATATTTTACTCTTTTTCAGGCAACTGTAGAACGGAATCCTCCTGTTAAACCAGCTTCATTCCAAGTCTGAGAGAAACATCACATATCCATGGTGTCACACAGTCAATATTGGACCATTCTGATGTAGGATTTTAAAATTAAAGGCTAAAATGTCCAAGTAAATCTACAGTATATTTGACATCTTTTTCAGGCTGTTAAAGCCATATTTTACTCTTTTTCAGGCAACTGTAGAACGGAATCCTCCTGTTAAACCAGCTTCATTCCAAGTCTGAGAGAAACATCACATATCCATGGTGTCACACAGTCAATATTGGACCATTCTGATGTAGGATTTTAAAATTAAAGGCTAAAATGTCCAAGTAAATCTACAGTATATTTGACATCTTTTTCAGGCTGTTAAAGCCATATTTTACTCTTTTTCAGGCAACTGTAGAACGGAATCCTCCTGTTAAACCAGCTTCATTCCAAGTCTGAGAGAAACATCACATATCCATGGTGTCACACAGTCAATATTGGACCATTCTGATGTAGGATTTTAAAATTAAAGGCTAAAATGTCCAAGTAAATCTACAGTATATTTGACATCTTTTTCAGGCTGTTAAAGCCATATTTTACTCTTTTTCAGGCAACTGTAGAACGGAATCCTCCTGTTAAACCAGCTTCATTCCAAGTCTGAGAGAAACATCACATATCCATGGTGTCACACAGTCAATATTGGACCATTCTGATGTAGGATTTTAAAATTAAAGGCTAAAATGTCCAAGTAAATCTACAGTATATTTGACATCTTTTTCAGGCTGTTAAAGCCATATTTTACTCTTTTTCAGGCAACTGTAGAACGGAATCCTCCTGTTAAACCAGCTTCATTCCAAGTCTGAGAGAAACATCACATATCCATGGTGTCACACAGTCAATATTGGACCATTCTGATGTAGGATTTTAAAATTAAAGGCTAAAATGTCCAAGTAAATCTACAGTATATTTGACATCTTTTTCAGGCTGTTAAAGCCATATTTTACTCTTTTTCAGGCAACTGTAGAACGGAATCCTCCTGTTAAACCAGCTTCATTCCAAGTCTGAGAGAAACATCACATATCCATGGTGTCACACAGTCAATATTGGACCATTCTGATGTAGGATTTTAAAATTAAAGGCTAAAATGTCCAAGTAAATCTACAGTATATTTGACATCTTTTTCAGGCTGTTAAAGCCATATTTTACTCTTTTTCAGGCAACTGTAGAACGGAATCCTCCTGTTAAACCAGCTTCATTCCAAGTCTGAGAGAAACATCACATATCCATGGTGTCACACAGTCAATATTGGACCATTCTGATGTAGGATTTTAAAATTAAAGGCTAAAATGTCCAAGTAAATCTACAGTATATTTGACATCTTTTTCAGGCTGTTAAAGCCATATTTTACTCTTTTTCAGGCAACTGTAGAACGGAATCCTCCTGTTAAACCAGCTTCATTCCAAGTCTGAGAGAAACATCACATATCCATGGTGTCACACAGTCAATATTGGACCATTCTGATGTAGGATTTTAAAATTAAAGGCTAAAATGTCCAAGTAAATCTACAGTATATTTGACATCTTTTTCAGGCTGTTAAAGCCATATTTTACTCTTTTTCAGGCAACTGTAGAACGGAATCCTCCTGTTAAACCAGCTTCATTCCAAGTCTGAGAGAAACATCACATATCCATGGTGTCACACAGTCAATATTGGACCATTCTGATGTAGGATTTTAAAATTAAAGGCTAAAATGTCCAAGTAAATCTACAGTATATTTGACATCTTTTTCAGGCTGTTAAAGCCATATTTTACTCTTTTTCAGGCAACTGTAGAACGGAATCCTCCTGTTAAACCAGCTTCATTCCAAGTCTGAGAGAAACATCACATATCCATGGTGTCACACAGTCAATATTGGACCATTCTGATGTAGGATTTTAAAATTAAAGGCTAAAATGTCCAAGTAAATCTACAGTATATTTGACATCTTTTTCAGGCTGTTAAAGCCATATTTTACTCTTTTTCAGGCAACTGTAGAACGGAATCCTCCTGTTAAACCAGCTTCATTCCAAGTCTGAGAGAAACATCACATATCCATGGTGTCACACAGTCAATATTGGACCATTCTGATGTAGGATTTTAAAATTAAAGGCTAAAATGTCCAAGTAAATCTACAGTATATTTGACATCTTTTTCAGGCTGTTAAAGCCATATTTTACTCTTTTTCAGGCAACTGTAGAACGGAATCCTCCTGTTAAACCAGCTTCATTCCAAGTCTGAGAGAAACATCACATATCCATGGTGTCACACAGTCAATATTGGACCATTCTGATGTAGGATTTTAAAATTAAAGGCTAAAATGTCCAAGTAAATCTACAGTATATTTGACATCTTTTTCAGGCTGTTAAAGCCATATTTTACTCTTTTTCAGGCAACTGTAGAACGGAATCCTCCTGTTAAACCAGCTTCATTCCAAGTCTGAGAGAAACATCACATATCCATGGTGTCACACAGTCAATATTGGACCATTCTGATGTAGGATTTTAAAATTAAAGGCTAAAATGTCCAAGTAAATCTACAGTATATTTGACATCTTTTTCAGGCTGTTAAAGCCATATTTTACTCTTTTTCAGGCAACTGTAGAACGGAATCCTCCTGTTAAACCAGCTTCATTCCAAGTCTGAGAGAAACATCACATATCCATGGTGTCACACAGTCAATATTGGACCATTCTGATGTAGGATTTTAAAATTAAAGGCTAAAATGTCCAAGTAAATCTACAGTATATTTGACATCTTTTTCAGGCTGTTAAAGCCATATTTTACTCTTTTTCAGGCAACTGTAGAACGGAATCCTCCTGTTAAACCAGCTTCATTCCAAGTCTGAGAGAAACATCACATATCCATGGTGTCACACAGTCAATATTGGACCATTCTGATGTAGGATTTTAAAATTAAAGGCTAAAATGTCCAAGTAAATCTACAGTATATTTGACATCTTTTTCAGGCTGTTAAAGCCATATTTTACTCTTTTTCAGGCAACTGTAGAACGGAATCCTCCTGTTAAACCAGCTTCATTCCAAGTCTGAGAGAAACATCACATATCCATGGTGTCACACAGTCAATATTGGACCATTCTGATGTAGGATTTTAAAATTAAAGGCTAAAATGTCCAAGTAAATCTACAGTATATTTGACATCTTTTTCAGGCTGTTAAAGCCATATTTTACTCTTTTTCAGGCAACTGTAGAACGGAATCCTCCTGTTAAACCAGCTTCATTCCAAGTCTGAGAGAAACATCACATATCCATGGTGTCACACAGTCAATATTGGACCATTCTGATGTAGGATTTTAAAATTAAAGGCTAAAATGTCCAAGTAAATCTACAGTATATTTGACATCTTTTTCAGGCTGTTAAAGCCATATTTTACTCTTTTTCAGGCAACTGTAGAACGGAATCCTCCTGTTAAACCAGCTTCATTCCAAGTCTGAGAGAAACATCACATATCCATGGTGTCACACAGTCAATATTGGACCATTCTGATGTAGGATTTTAAAATTAAAGGCTAAAATGTCCAAGTAAATCTACAGTATATTTGACATCTTTTTCAGGCTGTTAAAGCCATATTTTACTCTTTTTCAGGCAACTGTAGAACGGAATCCTCCTGTTAAACCAGCTTCATTCCAAGTCTGAGAGAAACATCACATATCCATGGTGTCACACAGTCAATATTGGACCATTCTGATGTAGGATTTTAAAATTAAAGGCTAAAATGTCCAAGTAAATCTACAGTATATTTGACATCTTTTTCAGGCTGTTAAAGCCATATTTTACTCTTTTTCAGGCAACTGTAGAACGGAATCCTCCTGTTAAACCAGCTTCATTCCAAGTCTGAGAGAAACATCACATATCCATGGTGTCACACAGTCAATATTGGACCATTCTGATGTAGGATTTTAAAATTAAAGGCTAAAATGTCCAAGTAAATCTACAGTATATTTGACATCTTTTTCAGGCTGTTAAAGCCATATTTTACTCTTTTTCAGGCAACTGTAGAACGGAATCCTCCTGTTAAACCAGCTTCATTCCAAGTCTGAGAGAAACATCACATATCCATGGTGTCACACAGTCAATATTGGACCATTCTGATGTAGGATTTTAAAATTAAAGGCTAAAATGTCCAAGTAAATCTACAGTATATTTGACATCTTTTTCAGGCTGTTAAAGCCATATTTTACTCTTTTTCAGGCAACTGTAGAACGGAATCCTCCTGTTAAACCAGCTTCATTCCAAGTCTGAGAGAAACATCACATATCCATGGTGTCACACAGTCAATATTGGACCATTCTGATGTAGGATTTTAAAATTAAAGGCTAAAATGTCCAAGTAAATCTACAGTATATTTGACATCTTTTTCAGGCTGTTAAAGCCATATTTTACTCTTTTTCAGGCAACTGTAGAACGGAATCCTCCTGTTAAACCAGCTTCATTCCAAGTCTGAGAGAAACATCACATATCCATGGTGTCACACAGTCAATATTGGACCATTCTGATGTAGGATTTTAAAATTAAAGGCTAAAATGTCCAAGTAAATCTACAGTATATTTGACATCTTTTTCAGGCTGTTAAAGCCATATTTTACTCTTTTTCAGGCAACTGTAGAACGGAATCCTCCTGTTAAACCAGCTTCATTCCAAGTCTGAGAGAAACATCACATATCCATGGTGTCACACAGTCAATATTGGACCATTCTGATGTAGGATTTTAAAATTAAAGGCTAAAATGTCCAAGTAAATCTACAGTATATTTGACATCTTTTTCAGGCTGTTAAAGCCATATTTTACTCTTTTTCAGGCAACTGTAGAACGGAATCCTCCTGTTAAACCAGCTTCATTCCAAGTCTGAGAGAAACATCACATATCCATGGTGTCACACAGTCAATATTGGACCATTCTGATGTAGGATTTTAAAATTAAAGGCTAAAATGTCCAAGTAAATCTACAGTATATTTGACATCTTTTTCAGGCTGTTAAAGCCATATTTTACTCTTTTTCAGGCAACTGTAGAACGGAATCCTCCTGTTAAACCAGCTTCATTCCAAGTCTGAGAGAAACATCACATATCCATGGTGTCACACAGTCAATATTGGACCATTCTGATGTAGGATTTTAAAATTAAAGGCTAAAATGTCCAAGTAAATCTACAGTATATTTGACATCTTTTTCAGGCTGTTAAAGCCATATTTTACTCTTTTTCAGGCAACTGTAGAACGGAATCCTCCTGTTAAACCAGCTTCATTCCAAGTCTGAGAGAAACATCACATATCCATGGTGTCACACAGTCAATATTGGACCATTCTGATGTAGGATTTTAAAATTAAAGGCTAAAATGTCCAAGTAAATCTACAGTATATTTGACATCTTTTTCAGGCTGTTAAAGCCATATTTTACTCTTTTTCAGGCAACTGTAGAACGGAATCCTCCTGTTAAACCAGCTTCATTCCAAGTCTGAGAGAAACATCACATATCCATGGTGTCACACAGTCAATATTGGACCATTCTGATGTAGGATTTTAAAATTAAAGGCTAAAATGTCCAAGTAAATCTACAGTATATTTGACATCTTTTTCAGGCTGTTAAAGCCATATTTTACTCTTTTTCAGGCAACTGTAGAACGGAATCCTCCTGTTAAACCAGCTTCATTCCAAGTCTGAGAGAAACATCACATATCCATGGTGTCACACAGTCAATATTGGACCATTCTGATGTAGGATTTTAAAATTAAAGGCTAAAATGTCCAAGTAAATCTACAGTATATTTGACATCTTTTTCAGGCTGTTAAAGCCATATTTTACTCTTTTTCAGGCAACTGTAGAACGGAATCCTCCTGTTAAACCAGCTTCATTCCAAGTCTGAGAGAAACATCACATATCCATGGTGTCACACAGTCAATATTGGACCATTCTGATGTAGGATTTTAAAATTAAAGGCTAAAATGTCCAAGTAAATCTACAGTATATTTGACATCTTTTTCAGGCTGTTAAAGCCATATTTTACTCTTTTTCAGGCAACTGTAGAACGGAATCCTCCTGTTAAACCAGCTTCATTCCAAGTCTGAGAGAAACATCACATATCCATGGTGTCACACAGTCAATATTGGACCATTCTGATGTAGGATTTTAAAATTAAAGGCTAAAATGTCCAAGTAAATCTACAGTATATTTGACATCTTTTTCAGGCTGTTAAAGCCATATTTTACTCTTTTTCAGGCAACTGTAGAACGGAATCCTCCTGTTAAACCAGCTTCATTCCAAGTCTGAGAGAAACATCACATATCCATGGTGTCACACAGTCAATATTGGACCATTCTGATGTAGGATTTTAAAATTAAAGGCTAAAATGTCCAAGTAAATCTACAGTATATTTGACATCTTTTTCAGGCTGTTAAAGCCATATTTTACTCTTTTTCAGGCAACTGTAGAACGGAATCCTCCTGTTAAACCAGCTTCATTCCAAGTCTGAGAGAAACATCACATATCCATGGTGTCACACAGTCAATATCGGACCATTCTGATGTAGGATTTTAAAATTAAAGGCTAAAATGTCCAAGTAAATCTACAGTATATTTGACATCTTTTTCAGGCTGTTAAAGCCATATTTTACTCTTTTTCAGGCAACTGTAGAACGGAATCCTCCTGTTAAACCAGCTTCATTCCAAGTCTGAGAGAAACATCACATATCCATGGTGTCACACAGTCAATATTGGACCATTCTGATGTAGGATTTTAAAATTAAAGGCTAAAATGTCCAAGTAAATCTACAGTATATTTGACATCTTTTTCAGGCTGTTAAAGCCATATTTTACTCTTTTTCAGGCAACTGTAGAACGGAATCCTCCTGTTAAACCAGCTTCATTCCAAGTCTGAGAGAAACATCACATATCCATGGTGTCACACAGTCAATATTGGACCATTCTGATGTAGGATTTTAAAATTAAAGGCTAAAATGTCCAAGTAAATCTACAGTATATTTGACATCTTTTTCAGGCTGTTAAAGCCATATTTTACTCTTTTTCAGGCAACTGTAGAACGGAATCCTCCTGTTAAACCAGCTTCATTCCAAGTCTGAGAGAAACATCACATATCCATGGTGTCACACAGTCAATATTGGACCATTCTGATGTAGGATTTTAAAATTAAAGGCTAAAATGTCCAAGTAAATCTACAGTATATTTGACATCTTTTTCAGGCTGTTAAAGCCATATTTTACTCTTTTTCAGGCAACTGTAGAACGGAATCCTCCTGTTAAACCAGCTTCATTCCAAGTCTGAGAGAAACATCACATATCCATGGTGTCACACAGTCAATATTGGACCATTCTGATGTAGGATTTTAAAATTAAAGGCTAAAATGTCCAAGTAAATCTACAGTATATTTGACATCTTTTTCAGGCTGTTAAAGCCATATTTTACTCTTTTTCAGGCAACTGTAGAACGGAATCCTCCTGTTAAACCAGCTTCATTCCAAGTCTGAGAGAAACATCACATATCCATGGTGTCACACAGTCAATATTGGACCATTCTGATGTAGGATTTTAAAATTAAAGGCTAAAATGTCCAAGTAAATCTACAGTATATTTGACATCTTTTTCAGGCTGTTAAAGCCATATTTTACTCTTTTTCAGGCAACTGTAGAACGGAATCCTCCTGTTAAACCAGCTTCATTCCAAGTCTGAGAGAAACATCACATATCCATGGTGTCACACAGTCAATATTGGACCATTCTGATGTAGGATTTTAAAATTAAAGGCTAAAATGTCCAAGTAAATCTACAGTATATTTGACATCTTTTTCAGGCTGTTAAAGCCATATTTTACTCTTTTTCAGGCAACTGTAGAACGGAATCCTCCTGTTAAACCAGCTTCATTCCAAGTCTGAGAGAAACATCACATATCCATGGTGTCACACAGTCAATATTGGACCATTCTGATGTAGGATTTTAAAATTAAAGGCTAAAATGTCCAAGTAAATCTACAGTATATTTGACATCTTTTTCAGGCTGTTAAAGCCATATTTTACTCTTTTTCAGGCAACTGTAGAACGGAATCCTCCTGTTAAACCAGCTTCATTCCAAGTCTGAGAGAAACATCACATATCCATGGTGTCACACAGTCAGTATTGGACCATTCTGATGTAGGATTTTAAAATTAAAGGCTAAAATGTCCAAGTAAATCTACAGTATATTTGACATCTTTTTCAGGCTGTTAAAGCCATATTTTACTCTTTTTCAGGCAACTGTAGAACGGAATCCTCCTGTTAAACCAGCTTCATTCCAAGTCTGAGAGAAACATCACATATCCATGGTGTCACACAGTCAATATTGGACCATTCTGATGTAGGATTTTAAAATTAAAGGCTAAAATGTCCAAGTAAATCTACAGTATATTTGACATCTTTTTCAGGCTGTTAAAGCCATATTTTACTCTTTTTCAGGCAACTGTAGAACGGAATCCTCCTGTTAAACCAGCTTCATTCCAAGTCTGAGAGAAACATCACATATCCATGGTGTCACACAGTCAATATTGGACCATTCTGATGTAGGATTTTAAAATTAAAGGCTAAAATGTCCAAGTAAATCTACAGTATATTTGACATCTTTTTCAGGCTGTTAAAGCCATATTTTACTCTTTTTCAGGCAACTGTAGAACGGAATCCTCCTGTTAAACCAGCTTCATTCCAAGTCTGAGAGAAACATCACATATCCATGGTGTCACACAGTCAATATTGGACCATTCTGATGTAGGATTTTAAAATTAAAGGCTAAAATGTCCAAGTAAATCTACAGTATATTTGACATCTTTTTCAGGCTGTTAAAGCCATATTTTACTCTTTTTCAGGCAACTGTAGAACGGAATCCTCCTGTTAAACCAGCTTCATTCCAAGTCTGAGAGAAACATCACATATCCATGGTGTCACACAGTCAATATTGGACCATTCTGATGTAGGATTTTAAAATTAAAGGCTAAAATGTCCAAGTAAATCTACAGTATATTTGACATCTTTTTCAGGCTGTTAAAGCCATATTTTACTCTTTTTCAGGCAACTGTAGAACGGAATCCTCCTGTTAAACCAGCTTCATTCCAAGTCTGAGAGAAACATCACATATCCATGGTGTCACACAGTCAATATCGGACCATTCTGATGTAGGATTTTAAAATTAAAGGCTAAAATGTCCAAGTAAATCTACAGTATATTTGACATCTTTTTCAGGCTGTTAAAGCCATATTTTACTCTTTTTCAGGCAACTGTAGAACGGAATCCTCCTGTTAAACCAGCTTCATTCCAAGTCTGAGAGAAACATCACATATCCATGGTGTCACACAGTCAATATTGGACCATTCTGATGTAGGATTTTAAAATTAAAGGCTAAAATGTCCAAGTAAATCTACAGTATATTTGACATCTTTTTCAGGCTGTTAAAGCCATATTTTACTCTTTTTCAGGCAACTGTAGAACGGAATCCTCCTGTTAAACCAGCTTCATTCCAAGTCTGAGAGAAACATCACATATCCATGGTGTCACACAGTCAATATTGGACCATTCTGATGTAGGATTTTAAAATTAAAGGCTAAAATGTCCAAGTAAATCTACAGTATATTTGACATCTTTTTCAGGCTGTTAAAGCCATATTTTACTCTTTTTCAGGCAACTGTAGAACGGAATCCTCCTGTTAAACCAGCTTCATTCCAAGTCTGAGAGAAACATCACATATCCATGGTGTCACACAGTCAATATTGGACCATTCTGATGTAGGATTTTAAAATTAAAGGCTAAAATGTCCAAGTAAATCTACAGTATATTTGACATCTTTTTCAGGCTGTTAAAGCCATATTTTACTCTTTTTCAGGCAACTGTAGAACGGAATCCTCCTGTTAAACCAGCTTCATTCCAAGTCTGAGAGAAACATCACATATCCATGGTGTCACACAGTCAATATTGGACCATTCTGATGTAGGATTTTAAAATTAAAGGCTAAAATGTCCAAGTAAATCTACAGTATATTTGACATCTTTTTCAGGCTGTTAAAGCCATATTTTACTCTTTTTCAGGCAACTGTAGAACGGAATCCTCCTGTTAAACCAGCTTCATTCCAAGTCTGAGAGAAACATCACATATCCATGGTGTCACACAGTCAATATTGGACCATTCTGATGTAGGATTTTAAAATTAAAGGCTAAAATGTCCAAGTAAATCTACAGTATATTTGACATCTTTTTCAGGCTGTTAAAGCCATATTTTACTCTTTTTCAGGCAACTGTAGAACGGAATCCTCCTGTTAAACCAGCTTCATTCCAAGTCTGAGAGAAACATCACATATCCATGGTGTCACACAGTCAATATTGGACCATTCTGATGTAGGATTTTAAAATTAAAGGCTAAAATGTCCAAGTAAATCTACAGTATATTTGACATCTTTTTCAGGCTGTTAAAGCCATATTTTACTCTTTTTCAGGCAACTGTAGAACGGAATCCTCCTGTTAAACCAGCTTCATTCCAAGTCTGAGAGAAACATCACATATCCATGGTGTCACACAGTCAATATTGGACCATTCTGATGTAGGATTTTAAAATTAAAGGCTAAAATGTCCAAGTAAATCTACAGTATATTTGACATCTTTTTCAGGCTGTTAAAGCCATATTTTACTCTTTTTCAGGCAACTGTAGAACGGAATCCTCCTGTTAAACCAGCTTCATTCCAAGTCTGAGAGAAACATCACATATCCATGGTGTCACACAGTCAATATTGGACCATTCTGATGTAGGATTTTAAAATTAAAGGCTAAAATGTCCAAGTAAATCTACAGTATATTTGACATCTTTTTCAGGCTGTTAAAGCCATATTTTACTCTTTTTCAGGCAACTGTAGAACGGAATCCTCCTGTTAAACCAGCTTCATTCCAAGTCTGAGAGAAACATCACATATCCATGGTGTCACACAGTCAATATTGGACCATTCTGATGTAGGATTTTAAAATTAAAGGCTAAAATGTCCAAGTAAATCTACAGTATATTTGACATCTTTTTCAGGCTGTTAAAGCCATATTTTACTCTTTTTCAGGCAACTGTAGAACGGAATCCTCCTGTTAAACCAGCTTCATTCCAAGTCTGAGAGAAACATCACATATCCATGGTGTCACACAGTCAATATTGGACCATTCTGATGTAGGATTTTAAAATTAAAGGCTAAAATGTCCAAGTAAATCTACAGTATATTTGACATCTTTTTCAGGCTGTTAAAGCCATATTTTACTCTTTTTCAGGCAACTGTAGAACGGAATCCTCCTGTTAAACCAGCTTCATTCCAAGTCTGAGAGAAACATCACATATCCATGGTGTCACACAGTCAATATTGGACCATTCTGATGTAGGATTTTAAAATTAAAGGCTAAAATGTCCAAGTAAATCTACAGTATATTTGACATCTTTTTCAGGCTGTTAAAGCCATATTTTACTCTTTTTCAGGCAACTGTAGAACGGAATCCTCCTGTTAAACCAGCTTCATTCCAAGTCTGAGAGAAACATCACATATCCATGGTGTCACACAGTCAATATTGGACCATTCTGATGTAGGATTTTAAAATTAAAGGCTAAAATGTCCAAGTAAATCTACAGTATATTTGACATCTTTTTCAGGCTGTTAAAGCCATATTTTACTCTTTTTCAGGCAACTGTAGAACGGAATCCTCCTGTTAAACCAGCTTCATTCCAAGTCTGAGAGAAACATCACATATCCATGGTGTCACACAGTCAATATTGGACCATTCTGATGTAGGATTTTAAAATTAAAGGCTAAAATGTCCAAGTAAATCTACAGTATATTTGACATCTTTTTCAGGCTGTTAAAGCCATATTTTACTCTTTTTCAGGCAACTGTAGAACGGAATCCTCCTGTTAAACCAGCTTCATTCCAAGTCTGAGAGAAACATCACATATCCATGGTGTCACACAGTCAATATTGGACCATTCTGATGTAGGATTTTAAAATTAAAGGCTAAAATGTCCAAGTAAATCTACAGTATATTTGACATCTTTTTCAGGCTGTTAAAGCCATATTTTACTCTTTTTCAGGCAACTGTAGAACGGAATCCTCCTGTTAAACCAGCTTCATTCCAAGTCTGAGAGAAACATCACATATCCATGGTGTCACACAGTCAATATTGGACCATTCTGATGTAGGATTTTAAAATTAAAGGCTAAAATGTCCAAGTAAATCTACAGTATATTTGACATCTTTTTCAGGCTGTTAAAGCCATATTTTACTCTTTTTCAGGCAACTGTAGAACGGAATCCTCCTGTTAAACCAGCTTCATTCCAAGTCTGAGAGAAACATCACATATCCATGGTGTCACACAGTCAATATTGGACCATTCTGATGTAGGATTTTAAAATTAAAGGCTAAAATGTCCAAGTAAATCTACAGTATATTTGACATCTTTTTCAGGCTGTTAAAGCCATATTTTACTCTTTTTCAGGCAACTGTAGAACGGAATCCTCCTGTTAAACCAGCTTCATTCCAAGTCTGAGAGAAACATCACATATCCATGGTGTCACACAGTCAATATTGGACCATTCTGATGTAGGATTTTAAAATTAAAGGCTAAAATGTCCAAGTAAATCTACAGTATATTTGACATCTTTTTCAGGCTGTTAAAGCCATATTTTACTCTTTTTCAGGCAACTGTAGAACGGAATCCTCCTGTTAAACCAGCTTCATTCCAAGTCTGAGAGAAACATCACATATCCATGGTGTCACACAGTCAATATTGGACCATTCTGATGTAGGATTTTAAAATTAAAGGCTAAAATGTCCAAGTAAATCTACAGTATATTTGACATCTTTTTCAGGCTGTTAAAGCCATATTTTACTCTTTTTCAGGCAACTGTAGAACGGAATCCTCCTGTTAAACCAGCTTCATTCCAAGTCTGAGAGAAACATCACATATCCATGGTGTCACACAGTCAATATTGGACCATTCTGATGTAGGATTTTAAAATTAAAGGCTAAAATGTCCAAGTAAATCTACAGTATATTTGACATCTTTTTCAGGCTGTTAAAGCCATATTTTACTCTTTTTCAGGCAACTGTAGAACGGAATCCTCCTGTTAAACCAGCTTCATTCCAAGTCTGAGAGAAACATCACATATCCATGGTGTCACACAGTCAATATCGGACCATTCTGATGTAGGATTTTAAAATTAAAGGCTAAAATGTCCAAGTAAATCTACAGTATATTTGACATCTTTTTCAGGCTGTTAAAGCCATATTTTACTCTTTTTCAGGCAACTGTAGAACGGAATCCTCCTGTTAAACCAGCTTCATTCCAAGTCTGAGAGAAACATCACATATCCATGGTGTCACACAGTCAATATTGGACCATTCTGATGTAGGATTTTAAAATTAAAGGCTAAAATGTCCAAGTAAATCTACAGTATATTTGACATCTTTTTCAGGCTGTTAAAGCCATATTTTACTCTTTTTCAGGCAACTGTAGAACGGAATCCTCCTGTTAAACCAGCTTCATTCCAAGTCTGAGAGAAACATCACATATCCATGGTGTCACACAGTCAATATTGGACCATTCTGATGTAGGATTTTAAAATTAAAGGCTAAAATGTCCAAGTAAATCTACAGTATATTTGACATCTTTTTCAGGCTGTTAAAGCCATATTTTACTCTTTTTCAGGCAACTGTAGAACGGAATCCTCCTGTTAAACCAGCTTCATTCCAAGTCTGAGAGAAACATCACATATCCATGGTGTCACACAGTCAATATTGGACCATTCTGATGTAGGATTTTAAAATTAAAGGCTAAAATGTCCAAGTAAATCTACAGTATATTTGACATCTTTTTCAGGCTGTTAAAGCCATATTTTACTCTTTTTCAGGCAACTGTAGAACGGAATCCTCCTGTTAAACCAGCTTCATTCCAAGTCTGAGAGAAACATCACATATCCATGGTGTCACACAGTCAATATTGGACCATTCTGATGTAGGATTTTAAAATTAAAGGCTAAAATGTCCAAGTAAATCTACAGTATATTTGACATCTTTTTCAGGCTGTTAAAGCCATATTTTACTCTTTTTCAGGCAACTGTAGAACGGAATCCTCCTGTTAAACCAGCTTCATTCCAAGTCTGAGAGAAACATCACATATCCATGGTGTCACACAGTCAATATTGGACCATTCTGATGTAGGATTTTAAAATTAAAGGCTAAAATGTCCAAGTAAATCTACAGTATATTTGACATCTTTTTCAGGCTGTTAAAGCCATATTTTACTCTTTTTCAGGCAACTGTAGAACGGAATCCTCCTGTTAAACCAGCTTCATTCCAAGTCTGAGAGAAACATCACATATCCATGGTGTCACACAGTCAATATTGGACCATTCTGATGTAGGATTTTAAAATTAAAGGCTAAAATGTCCAAGTAAATCTACAGTATATTTGACATCTTTTTCAGGCTGTTAAAGCCATATTTTACTCTTTTTCAGGCAACTGTAGAACGGAATCCTCCTGTTAAACCAGCTTCATTCCAAGTCTGAGAGAAACATCACATATCCATGGTGTCACACAGTCAATATCGGACCATTCTGATGTAGGATTTTAAAATTAAAGGCTAAAATGTCCAAGTAAATCTACAGTATATTTGACATCTTTTTCAGGCTGTTAAAGCCATATTTTACTCTTTTTCAGGCAACTGTAGAACGGAATCCTCCTGTTAAACCAGCTTCATTCCAAGTCTGAGAGAAACATCACATATCCATGGTGTCACACAGTCAATATTGGACCATTCTGATGTAGGATTTTAAAATTAAAGGCTAAAATGTCCAAGTAAATCTACAGTATATTTGACATCTTTTTCAGGCTGTTAAAGCCATATTTTACTCTTTTTCAGGCAACTGTAGAACGGAATCCTCCTGTTAAACCAGCTTCATTCCAAGTCTGAGAGAAACATCACATATCCATGGTGTCACACAGTCAATATTGGACCATTCTGATGTAGGATTTTAAAATTAAAGGCTAAAATGTCCAAGTAAATCTACAGTATATTTGACATCTTTTTCAGGCTGTTAAAGCCATATTTTACTCTTTTTCAGGCAACTGTAGAACGGAATCCTCCTGTTAAACCAGCTTCATTCCAAGTCTGAGAGAAACATCACATATCCATGGTGTCACACAGTCAATATTGGACCATTCTGATGTAGGATTTTAAAATTAAAGGCTAAAATGTCCAAGTAAATCTACAGTATATTTGACATCTTTTTCAGGCTGTTAAAGCCATATTTTACTCTTTTTCAGGCAACTGTAGAACGGAATCCTCCTGTTAAACCAGCTTCATTCCAAGTCTGAGAGAAACATCACATATCCATGGTGTCACACAGTCAATATCGGACCATTCTGATGTAGGATTTTAAAATTAAAGGCTAAAATGTCCAAGTAAATCTACAGTATATTTGACATCTTTTTCAGGCTGTTAAAGCCATATTTTACTCTTTTTCAGGCAACTGTAGAACGGAATCCTCCTGTTAAACCAGCTTCATTCCAAGTCTGAGAGAAACATCACATATCCATGGTGTCACACAGTCAATATTGGACCATTCTGATGTAGGATTTTAAAATTAAAGGCTAAAATGTCCAAGTAAATCTACAGTATATTTGACATCTTTTTCAGGCTGTTAAAGCCATATTTTACTCTTTTTCAGGCAACTGTAGAACGGAATCCTCCTGTTAAACCAGCTTCATTCCAAGTCTGAGAGAAACATCACATATCCATGGTGTCACACAGTCAATATTGGACCATTCTGATGTAGGATTTTAAAATTAAAGGCTAAAATGTCCAAGTAAATCTACAGTATATTTGACATCTTTTTCAGGCTGTTAAAGCCATATTTTACTCTTTTTCAGGCAACTGTAGAACGGAATCCTCCTGTTAAACCAGCTTCATTCCAAGTCTGAGAGAAACATCACATATCCATGGTGTCACACAGTCAATATTGGACCATTCTGATGTAGGATTTTAAAATTAAAGGCTAAAATGTCCAAGTAAATCTACAGTATATTTGACATCTTTTTCAGGCTGTTAAAGCCATATTTTACTCTTTTTCAGGCAACTGTAGAACGGAATCCTCCTGTTAAACCAGCTTCATTCCAAGTCTGAGAGAAACATCACATATCCATGGTGTCACACAGTCAATATTGGACCATTCTGATGTAGGATTTTAAAATTAAAGGCTAAAATGTCCAAGTAAATCTACAGTATATTTGACATCTTTTTCAGGCTGTTAAAGCCATATTTTACTCTTTTTCAGGCAACTGTAGAACGGAATCCTCCTGTTAAACCAGCTTCATTCCAAGTCTGAGAGAAACATCACATATCCATGGTGTCACACAGTCAATATTGGACCATTCTGATGTAGGATTTTAAAATTAAAGGCTAAAATGTCCAAGTAAATCTACAGTATATTTGACATCTTTTTCAGGCTGTTAAAGCCATATTTTACTCTTTTTCAGGCAACTGTAGAACGGAATCCTCCTGTTAAACCAGCTTCATTCCAAGTCTGAGAGAAACATCACATATCCATGGTGTCACACAGTCAATATTGGACCATTCTGATGTAGGATTTTAAAATTAAAGGCTAAAATGTCCAAGTAAATCTACAGTATATTTGACATCTTTTTCAGGCTGTTAAAGCCATATTTTACTCTTTTTCAGGCAACTGTAGAACGGAATCCTCCTGTTAAACCAGCTTCATTCCAAGTCTGAGAGAAACATCACATATCCATGGTGTCACACAGTCAATATTGGACCATTCTGATGTAGGATTTTAAAATTAAAGGCTAAAATGTCCAAGTAAATCTACAGTATATTTGACATCTTTTTCAGGCTGTTAAAGCCATATTTTACTCTTTTTCAGGCAACTGTAGAACGGAATCCTCCTGTTAAACCAGCTTCATTCCAAGTCTGAGAGAAACATCACATATCCATGGTGTCACACAGTCAATATTGGACCATTCTGATGTAGGATTTTAAAATTAAAGGCTAAAATGTCCAAGTAAATCTACAGTATATTTGACATCTTTTTCAGGCTGTTAAAGCCATATTTTACTCTTTTTCAGGCAACTGTAGAACGGAATCCTCCTGTTAAACCAGCTTCATTCCAAGTCTGAGAGAAACATCACATATCCATGGTGTCACACAGTCAATATCGGACCATTCTGATGTAGGATTTTAAAATTAAAGGCTAAAATGTCCAAGTAAATCTACAGTATATTTGACATCTTTTTCAGGCTGTTAAAGCCATATTTTACTCTTTTTCAGGCAACTGTAGAACGGAATCCTCCTGTTAAACCAGCTTCATTCCAAGTCTGAGAGAAACATCACATATCCATGGTGTCACACAGTCAATATTGGACCATTCTGATGTAGGATTTTAAAATTAAAGGCTAAAATGTCCAAGTAAATCTACAGTATATTTGACATCTTTTTCAGGCTGTTAAAGCCATATTTTACTCTTTTTCAGGCAACTGTAGAACGGAATCCTCCTGTTAAACCAGCTTCATTCCAAGTCTGAGAGAAACATCACATATCCATGGTGTCACACAGTCAATATTGGACCATTCTGATGTAGGATTTTAAAATTAAAGGCTAAAATGTCCAAGTAAATCTACAGTATATTTGACATCTTTTTCAGGCTGTTAAAGCCATATTTTACTCTTTTTCAGGCAACTGTAGAACGGAATCCTCCTGTTAAACCAGCTTCATTCCAAGTCTGAGAGAAACATCACATATCCATGGTGTCACACAGTCAATATTGGACCATTCTGATGTAGGATTTTAAAATTAAAGGCTAAAATGTCCAAGTAAATCTACAGTATATTTGACATCTTTTTCAGGCTGTTAAAGCCATATTTTACTCTTTTTCAGGCAACTGTAGAACGGAATCCTCCTGTTAAACCAGCTTCATTCCAAGTCTGAGAGAAACATCACATATCCATGGTGTCACACAGTCAATATTGGACCATTCTGATGTAGGATTTTAAAATTAAAGGCTAAAATGTCCAAGTAAATCTACAGTATATTTGACATCTTTTTCAGGCTGTTAAAGCCATATTTTACTCTTTTTCAGGCAACTGTAGAACGGAATCCTCCTGTTAAACCAGCTTCATTCCAAGTCTGAGAGAAACATCACATATCCATGGTGTCACACAGTCAATATTGGACCATTCTGATGTAGGATTTTAAAATTAAAGGCTAAAATGTCCAAGTAAATCTACAGTATATTTGACATCTTTTTCAGGCTGTTAAAGCCATATTTTACTCTTTTTCAGGCAACTGTAGAACGGAATCCTCCTGTTAAACCAGCTTCATTCCAAGTCTGAGAGAAACATCACATATCCATGGTGTCACACAGTCAATATTGGACCATTCTGATGTAGGATTTTAAAATTAAAGGCTAAAATGTCCAAGTAAATCTACAGTATATTTGACATCTTTTTCAGGCTGTTAAAGCCATATTTTACTCTTTTTCAGGCAACTGTAGAACGGAATCCTCCTGTTAAACCAGCTTCATTCCAAGTCTGAGAGAAACATCACATATCCATGGTGTCACACAGTCAATATTGGACCATTCTGATGTAGGATTTTAAAATTAAAGGCTAAAATGTCCAAGTAAATCTACAGTATATTTGACATCTTTTTCAGGCTGTTAAAGCCATATTTTACTCTTTTTCAGGCAACTGTAGAACGGAATCCTCCTGTTAAACCAGCTTCATTCCAAGTCTGAGAGAAACATCACATATCCATGGTGTCACACAGTCAATATTGGACCATTCTGATGTAGGATTTTAAAATTAAAGGCTAAAATGTCCAAGTAAATCTACAGTATATTTGACATCTTTTTCAGGCTGTTAAAGCCATATTTTACTCTTTTTCAGGCAACTGTAGAACGGAATCCTCCTGTTAAACCAGCTTCATTCCAAGTCTGAGAGAAACATCACATATCCATGGTGTCACACAGTCAATATTGGACCATTCTGATGTAGGATTTTAAAATTAAAGGCTAAAATGTCCAAGTAAATCTACAGTATATTTGACATCTTTTTCAGGCTGTTAAAGCCATATTTTACTCTTTTTCAGGCAACTGTAGAACGGAATCCTCCTGTTAAACCAGCTTCATTCCAAGTCTGAGAGAAACATCACATATCCATGGTGTCACACAGTCAATATTGGACCATTCTGATGTAGGATTTTAAAATTAAAGGCTAAAATGTCCAAGTAAATCTACAGTATATTTGACATCTTTTTCAGGCTGTTAAAGCCATATTTTACTCTTTTTCAGGCAACTGTAGAACGGAATCCTCCTGTTAAACCAGCTTCATTCCAAGTCTGAGAGAAACATCACATATCCATGGTGTCACACAGTCAATATCGGACCATTCTGATGTAGGATTTTAAAATTAAAGGCTAAAATGTCCAAGTAAATCTACAGTATATTTGACATCTTTTTCAGGCTGTTAAAGCCATATTTTACTCTTTTTCAGGCAACTGTAGAACGGAATCCTCCTGTTAAACCAGCTTCATTCCAAGTCTGAGAGAAACATCACATATCCATGGTGTCACACAGTCAATATGGACCATTCTGATGTAGGATTTTAAAATTAAAGGCTAAAATGTCCAAGTAAATCTACAGTATATTTGACATCTTTTTCAGGCTGTTAAAGCCATATTTTACTCTTTTTCAGGCAACTGTAGAACGGAATCCTCCTGTTAAACCAGCTTCATTCCAAGTCTGAGAGAAACATCACATATCCATGGTGTCACACAGTCAATATCGGACCATTCTGATGTAGGATTTTAAAATTAAAGGCTAAAATGTCCAAGTAAATCTACAGTATATTTGACATCTTTTTCAGGCTGTTAAAGCCATATTTTACTCTTTTTCAGGCAACTGTAGAACGGAATCCTCCTGTTAAACCAGCTTCATTCCAAGTCTGAGAGAAACATCACATATCCATGGTGTCACACAGTCAATATCGGACCATTCTGATGTAGGATTTTAAAATTAAAGGCTAAAATGTCCAAGTAAATCTACAGTATATTTGACATCTTTTTCAGGCTGTTAAAGCCATATTTTACTCTTTTTCAGGCAACTGTAGAACGGAATCCTCCTGTTAAACCAGCTTCATTCCAAGTCTGAGAGAAACATCACATATCCATGGTGTCACACAGTCAATATTGGACCATTCTGATGTAGGATTTTAAAATTAAAGGCTAAAATGTCCAAGTAAATCTACAGTATATTTGACATCTTTTTCAGGCTGTTAAAGCCATATTTTACTCTTTTTCAGGCAACTGTAGAACGGAATCCTCCTGTTAAACCAGCTTCATTCCAAGTCTGAGAGAAACATCACATATCCATGGTGTCACACAGTCAATATCGGACCATTCTGATGTAGGATTTTAAAATTAAAGGCTAAAATGTCCAAGTAAATCTACAGTATATTTGACATCTTTTTCAGGCTGTTAAAGCCATATTTTACTCTTTTTCAGGCAACTGTAGAACGGAATCCTCCTGTTAAACCAGCTTCATTCCAAGTCTGAGAGAAACATCACATATCCATGGTGTCACACAGTCAATATTGGACCATTCTGATGTAGGATTTTAAAATTAAAGGCTAAAATGTCCAAGTAAATCTACAGTATATTTGACATCTTTTTCAGGCTGTTAAAGCCATATTTTACTCTTTTTCAGGCAACTGTAGAACGGAATCCTCCTGTTAAACCAGCTTCATTCCAAGTCTGAGAGAAACATCACATATCCATGGTGTCACACAGTCAATATTGGACCATTCTGATGTAGGATTTTAAAATTAAAGGCTAAAATGTCCAAGTAAATCTACAGTATATTTGACATCTTTTTCAGGCTGTTAAAGCCATATTTTACTCTTTTTCAGGCAACTGTAGAACGGAATCCTCCTGTTAAACCAGCTTCATTCCAAGTCTGAGAGAAACATCACATATCCATGGTGTCACACAGTCAATATCGGACCATTCTGATGTAGGATTTTAAAATTAAAGGCTAAAATGTCCAAGTAAATCTACAGTATATTTGACATCTTTTTCAGGCTGTTAAAGCCATATTTTACTCTTTTTCAGGCAACTGTAGAACGGAATCCTCCTGTTAAACCAGCTTCATTCCAAGTCTGAGAGAAACATCACATATCCATGGTGTCACACAGTCAATATTGGACCATTCTGATGTAGGATTTTAAAATTAAAGGCTAAAATGTCCAAGTAAATCTACAGTATATTTGACATCTTTTTCAGGCTGTTAAAGCCATATTTTACTCTTTTTCAGGCAACTGTAGAACGGAATCCTCCTGTTAAACCAGCTTCATTCCAAGTCTGAGAGAAACATCACATATCCATGGTGTCACACAGTCAATATTGGACCATTCTGATGTAGGATTTTAAAATTAAAGGCTAAAATGTCCAAGTAAATCTACAGTATATTTGACATCTTTTTCAGGCTGTTAAAGCCATATTTTACTCTTTTTCAGGCAACTGTAGAACGGAATCCTCCTGTTAAACCAGCTTCATTCCAAGTCTGAGAGAAACATCACATATCCATGGTGTCACACAGTCAATATCGGACCATTCTGATGTAGGATTTTAAAATTAAAGGCTAAAATGTCCAAGTAAATCTACAGTATATTTGACATCTTTTTCAGGCTGTTAAAGCCATATTTTACTCTTTTTCAGGCAACTGTAGAACGGAATCCTCCTGTTAAACCAGCTTCATTCCAAGTCTGAGAGAAACATCACATATCCATGGTGTCACACAGTCAATATCGGACCATTCTGATGTAGGATTTTAAAATTAAAGGCTAAAATGTCCAAGTAAATCTACAGTATATTTGACATCTTTTTCAGGCTGTTAAAGCCATATTTTACTCTTTTTCAGGCAACTGTAGAACGGAATCCTCCTGTTAAACCAGCTTCATTCCAAGTCTGAGAGAAACATCACATATCCATGGTGTCACACAGTCAATATCGGACCATTCTGATGTAGGATTTTAAAATTAAAGGCTAAAATGTCCAAGTAAATCTACAGTATATTTGACATCTTTTCAGGCTGTTAAAGCCATATTTTACTCTTTTTCAGGCAACTGTAGAACGGAATCCTCCTGTTAAACCAGCTTCATTCCAAGTCTGAGAGAAACATCACATATCCATGGTGTCACACAGTCAATATCGGACCATTCTGATGTAGGATTTTAAAATTAAAGGCTAAAATGTCCAAGTAAATCTACAGTATATTTGACATCTTTTTCAGGCTGTTAAAGCCATATTTTACTCTTTTTCAGGCAACTGTAGAACGGAATCCTCCTGTTAAACCAGCTTCATTCCAAGTCTGAGAGAAACATCACATATCCATGGTGTCACACAGTCAATATCGGACCATTCTGATGTAGGATTTTAAAATTAAAGGCTAAAATGTCCAAGTAAATCTACAGTATATTTGACATCTTTTTCAGGCTGTTAAAGCCATATTTTACTCTTTTTCAGGCAACTGTAGAACGGAATCCTCCTGTTAAACCAGCTTCATTCCAAGTCTGAGAGAAACATCACATATCCATGGTGTCACACAGTCAATATGGACCATTCTGATGTAGATTTTTAAAATTAAAGGCTAAAATGTCCAAGTAAATCTACAGTATATTTGACATCTTTTTCAGGCTGTTAAAGCCATATTTTACTCTTTTTCAGGCAACTGTAGAACGGAATCCTCCTGTTAAACCAGCTTCATTCCAAGTCTGAGAGAAACATCACATATCCATGGTGTCACACAGTCAATATCGGACCATTCTGATGTAGGATTTTAAAATTAAAGGCTAAAATGTCCAAGTAAATCTACAGTATATTTGACATCTTTTTCAGGCTGTTAAAGCCATATTTTACTCTTTTTCAGGCAACTGTAGAACGGAATCCTCCTGTTAAACCAGCTTCATTCCAAGTCTGAGAGAAACATCACATATCCATGGTGTCACACAGTCAATATCGGACCATTCTGATGTAGGATTTTAAAATTAAAGGCTAAAATGTCCAAGTAAATCTACAGTATATTTGACATCTTTTTCAGGCTGTTAAAGCCATATTTTACTCTTTTTCAGGCAACTGTAGAACGGAATCCTCCTGTTAAACCAGCTTCATTCCAAGTCTGAGAGAAACATCACATATCCATGGTGTCACACAGTCAATATCGGACCATTCTGATGTAGGATTTTAAAATTAAAGGCTAAAATGTCCAAGTAAATCTACAGTATATTTGACATCTTTTTCAGGCTGTTAAAGCCATATTTTACTCTTTTTCAGGCAACTGTAGAACGGAATCCTCCTGTTAAACCAGCTTCATTCCAAGTCTGAGAGAAACATCACATATCCATGGTGTCACACAGTCAATATTGGACCATTCTGATGTAGGATTTTAAAATTAAAGGCTAAAATGTCCAAGTAAATCTACAGTATATTTGACATCTTTTTCAGGCTGTTAAAGCCATATTTTACTCTTTTTCAGGCAACTGTAGAACGGAATCCTCCTGTTAAACCAGCTTCATTCCAAGTCTGAGAGAAACATCACATATCCATGGTGTCACACAGTCAATATTGGACCATTCTGATGTAGGATTTTAAAATTAAAGGCTAAAATGTCCAAGTAAATCTACAGTATATTTGACATCTTTTTCAGGCTGTTAAAGCCATATTTTACTCTTTTTCAGGCAACTGTAGAACGGAATCCTCCTGTTAAACCAGCTTCATTCCAAGTCTGAGAGAAACATCACATATCCATGGTGTCACACAGTCAATATGGACCATTCTGATGTAGGTTTTTAAAATTAAAGGCTAAAATGTCCAAGTAAATCTACAGTATATTTGACATCTTTTTCAGGCTGTTAAAGCCATATTTTACTCTTTTTCAGGCAACTGTAGAACGGAATCCTCCTGTTAAACCAGCTTCATTCCAAGTCTGAGAGAAACATCACATATCCATGGTGTCACACAGTCAATATTGGACCATTCTGATGTAGGATTTTAAAATTAAAGGCTAAAATGTCCAAGTAAATCTACAGTATATTTGACATCTTTTTCAGGCTGTTAAAGCCATATTTTACTCTTTTTCAGGCAACTGTAGAACGGAATCCTCCTGTTAAACCAGCTTCATTCCAAGTCTGAGAGAAACATCACATATCCATGGTGTCACACAGTCAATATTGGACCATTCTGATGTAGGATTTTAAAATTAAAGGCTAAAATGTCCAAGTAAATCTACAGTATATTTGACATCTTTTTCAGGCTGTTAAAGCCATATTTTACTCTTTTTCAGGCAACTGTAGAACGGAATCCTCCTGTTAAACCAGCTTCATTCCAAGTCTGAGAGAAACATCACATATCCATGGTGTCACACAGTCAATATCGACCATTCTGATGTAGGATTTTAAAATTAAAGGCTAAAATGTCCAAGTAAATCTACAGTATATTTGACATCTTTTCAGGCTGTTAAAGCCATATTTTACTCTTTTTCAGGCAACTGTAGAACGGAATCCTCCTGTTAAACCAGCTTCATTCCAAGTCTGAGAGAAACATCACATATCCATGGTGTCACACAGTCAATATGGACCATTCTGATGTAGGTTTTTAAAATTAAAGGCTAAAATGTCCAAGTAAATCTACAGTATATTTGACATCTTTTTCAGGCTGTTAAAGCCATATTTTACTCTTTTTCAGGCAACTGTAGAACGGAATCCTCCTGTTAAACCAGCTTCATTCCAAGTCTGAGAGAAACATCACATATCCATGGTGTCACACAGTCAATATCGGACCATTCTGATGTAGGATTTTAAAATTAAAGGCTAAAATGTCCAAGTAAATCTACAGTATATTTGACATCTTTTCAGGCTGTTAAAGCCATATTTTACTCTTTTTCAGGCAACTGTAACGGAATCCTCCTGTTAAACCAGCTTCATTCCAAGTCTGAGAGAAACATCACATATCCATGGTGTCACACAGTCAATATCGGACCATTCTGATGTAGGATTTTAAAATTAAAGGCTAAAATGTCCAAGTAAATCTACAGTATATTTGATATCTTTTCAGGCTGTTAAAGCCATATTTTACTCTTTTTCAGGCAACTTTAGAACGGAATCCTCCTGTTAAACCAGCTTCATTCCAAGTCTGAGAGAAACATCACATATCCATGGTGTCACACAGTCAATATCGGACCATTCTGATGTAGGATTTTAAAATTAAAGGCTAAAATGTCCAAGTAAATCTACAGTATATTTGACATCTTTTTCAGGCTGTTAAAGCCATATTTTACTCTTTTTCAGGCAACTGTAGAACGGAATCCTCCTGTTAAACCAGCTTCATTCCAAGTCTGAGAGAAACATCACATATCCATGGTGTCACACAGTCAATATCGGACCATTCTGATGTAGGTTTTTAAATTTAATGGCTAAAATGTCCAAGTAAATCTACAGTATATTTGACATCTTTTCAGGCTGTTAAAGCCATATTTTACTCTTTTTCAGGCAACTGTAGACGGAATCCTCCTGTTAAACCAGCTTCATTCCAAGTCTGAGAGAAACATCACATATCCATGGTGTCACACAGTCAATATCGGACCATTCTGATGTAGGTTTTAAAATTAAAGGCTAAAATGTCCAAGTAAATCTACAGTATATTTGACATCTTTTACAGGCTGTTAAAGCCATATTTTACTCTTTTTCAGGCAACTGTAGACGGAATCCTCCTGTTAAACCAGCTTCATTCCAAGTCTGAGAGAAACATCACATATCCATGGTGTCACACAGTCAATATGGACCATTCTGATGTAGGTTTTAAAATTAAAGGCTAAAATGTCCAAGTAAATCTACAGTATATTTGACATCTTTTCAGGCTGTTAAAGCCATATTTTACTCTTTTTCAGGCAACTGTAGAACGGAATCCTCCTGTTAAACCAGCTTCATTCCAAGTCTGAGAGAAACATCACATATCCATGGTGTCACACAGTCAATATCGGACCATTCTGATGTAGGTTTTAAAATTAAAGGCTAAAATGTCCAAGTAAATCTACAGTATATTTGACATCTTTTCAGGCTGTTAAAGCCATATTTTACTCTTTTTCAGGCAACTGTAGAACGGAATCCTCCTGTTAAACCAGCTTCATTCCAAGTCTGAGAGAAACATCACATATCCATGGTGTCACACAGTCAATATCGGACCATTCTGATGTAGGTTTTAAAATTAAAGGCTAAAATGTCCAAGTAAATCTACAGTATATTTGACATCTTTTTCAGGCTGTTAAAGCCATATTTTACTCTTTTTCAGGCAACTGTAGAACGGAATCCTCCTGTTAAACCAGCTTCATTCCAAGTCTGAGAGAAACATCACATATCCATGGTGTCACACAGTCAATATCGGACCATTCTGATGTAGGATTTTAAAATTAAAGGCTAAAATGTCCAAGTAAATCTACAGTATATTTGACATCTTTTTCAGGCTGTTAAAGCCATATTTTACTCTTTTTCAGGCAACTGTAGAACGGAATCCTCCTGTTAAACCAGCTTCATTCCAAGTCTGAGAGAAACATCACATATCCATGGTGTCACACAGTCAATATCGGACCATTCTGATGTAGGATTTTAAAATTAAAGGCTAAAATGTCCAAGTAAATCTACAGTATATTTGACATCTTTTTCAGGCTGTTAAAGCCATATTTTACTCTTTTTCAGGCAACTGTAGAACGGAATCCTCCTGTTAAACCAGCTTCATTCCAAGTCTGAGAGAAACATCACATATCCATGGTGTCACACAGTCAATATCAGACCATTC